>CM062813.1:391727575-391912575 GCA_031772625.1 Pinus tabuliformis
ACAGATCTTCCAGCATTTATTCAGAATATCTCGACCGACTTAGCTGTTCCCAAAGAGCTAAAATATCTTCTGACAGAGCATTAAAAATGCCTGTACTCTGTAATCAATGCTGCATTAAATTTTGATCATAATATTCTTAAGTAGTTGGTAAGAATGTAAAATCTGAGATAACTCAGAATCTCAGATATTTTGTAAATCACCGCAAGTATATATTGACCCCTTCACAGCAGTTGAAGGGGTTGTTGCAATTTTCTTTTTAAAGAGCTCTTGCTCGTTGTAATATTTTCAGAGAGTAATCAAGGAAGCAAATGGAATTTCCAGGCTTGTGTTCTTTGATGTTATTGTGTGGTGAAAGATGAATGTACAGGATTCCAGGGTGTTGCATAAAACAATAAGTATTCTCAAATCTCTTTGTTATATGTTTCGAGTCTTTTGTTCTCTTTTGTTGTTCAAATGTTTACACTTGATAGCAAGGTGAAAGGATAGTTCCCAGGATTTAACCATGTTTACCCTGACTCAAAACTGAGCTATATACATGGTTTTCCTCAGATACAGTGACAGAATTGTAATTCTTAATTGCTGCATTTCAAAACTGTGTCTTTTACTGTGACAGGCATTCTCAGGGATTCAATTTTTGCCCCTGAGACCTCCGTCTTTCTCCTCTTAAAGTTGTCTGTTGGAAATATATAGACAATAAGTGAAAATTCTTAAATGCTTTCACTGTTTGTGTTACCTGTTTCCAGTCATTTAATCAAAAATCTGTTCTATTAAACACTCAAATGGCCCTGTAAGTTCCATCTTTCATCTCAAGTTTCAAACACATATAGCCACAGACTTCATTGCCCCAATGGTACTCAACCTCTCTGAAAACTACATCACTAGAATCTAAAAGGAGTTTCATCAACCAAAACATAAACAAAAACCAGTGCATAATAGCTAGCCTAAAACCCTATCATAAAAAGTTACAAATCATAAAGAGAGAGCCCTCTCTGATCATAGTTTGGCTAGAAACAGTGATCCAAAGATTGGTTAGTGGTTACCCCGGCCGTTTCCCTTGGGAGTCATAGGGAAACAACCTGGGTTGTTAACATATTGGCGACTCACTGGGGACTTAGATTTTTTCAATTACTATCTATTTCAAAAGCTTCCATCAAGCCTGAAACTAGCCAAGAGGCCTTAGGACTGTTTCTGTAAACACAGGGACAGCTTAGGGAAGAGCTAACTAGGGAATCTTCATCTTAGCTTTGGAATTATATAGTCATTCCAGAATTTTACCTAGTCCTTGTACATACAAAACTTTCTGTATAAAGTTCTAAAGAATTTAGAAGCTGGCTCCAAAAGAAACCCAAGGCACACTAGGGCAAACCCTGACCCTAATCAACCCATCATCGTCGATAAACCAAATATCATACCAAAGAACATAAGGAGACAGCAAAAGCAGGAGAAGCTTTGCTGTTTCAGATATAAGTTTAGACCAACCTATCCTCATTCCAACTCCTTGCAAAGTTCTTTTCCGTTCCACACCATATTTCCCCTAGTTCATCATCAACACCTCAAGCCCTTCTCTCCCATCTTCACCATCTGCACACACTCCCTCAACCAGTTCCCCACTTATTACCCATCCTCTTAACCCGGTTACACCTGTAATCCCTGTTGTCCCATTTTGTTCCTATTAACCCTATAAACCCCATAAACATGGCTAACAGATATGCACCTCTGCAGATACCAGCCAATGCTCCAGCTCTACCCCAAGACTACCAAACTAGACTCTCATTTTTTGACTCCCATGGCCCTTTGACAGCCATCCAGCATGCTAAAAAAGATGCAAGACCACTTTGAGACCTATGAAATAGATGATGACAGTGTTAGGATGAGAATTTTTGTTCAAAGCTTAACTGGGGATGTCAGAACTTGGTTTAGATCCTTAAATGCAAATTCCATTGCAACCCTGAAGTTTCTATACCAGGATTTACCAACAGATGGGAGAAAAGAGAGATCCGCACCATATACTTGGTGAATATAACACTATTAAAAGAGGTCCCCAAGAAACGGTTTTGGAGTATTGTGCTAGGTTTAAAACATATACAATGCTATCCCCCAGAACTTAAGGCCCCCTCCTGATTTGGCCCTTTATAACTTCCCTGATGGTTTTGATTCTGATATGGCCTATCAGTTTGAGAGAAAGAGACCCTCCAACCCTTGCAGAAGCCCAAAGGTTGCAGTCACTGTAGAGGCCAACCTAATTGCCAAAAGAAACAGGGCAAAGCTGGAAAGAAGGTTGGTTTCCAAAGAAGAGCCCTCAGGTTTTGATCAAAAGTTGGATGCAATACTAAACAGCATGAAAGACTAGGTGAAAGAGTGGAATCAGTTGAAAGAAAGTCATCATGGGAGGCACCACAAAACAATCCTCCTAGAAACCCAATTTTTAGGAGAACACAGAACCCCAATATAGGGAAGACAGTGCTGACCAAGATATCAGACCCCCTTTTCAAGAAAATTATGCAGAAACTTCCTCAGCTAATCAGCTCAATGAAGATCCTGACATCAACTTAATAGGTCTGGATGGTAAAAGCCATGTTTTCTTAACACAAGAAGACCATGAGGAGGATGAAAGCAAAACATTCCAAAAACACAATCAGGAGATAATCTTTTGACTTTAAACAAGGGTATGATACTGCTGTCTATGAAGTCCATAAACAATACAAACTAAGAAGTCGGACTGTAAATGCAAATCAGCCTGAGAAGGTAAAGTGAAGAAACAAGCAATCTAAAGAAACCTTAGTCACTGAACCTAATGAAAAAACAACTTACCTACAAAAGAAGTAGTGGTTGAGGAGGTCACTGAATTACTGTCACACCACAACAACCCTTGGCAACCTCATCCTCCCACCCAAATCCGAACATTACCCTCAAGACATCAACATGAGGGGCAGGTTCCAAAATCAAGATGAAATCCAACAAGAAGATTCAATGAACAGAGAAAGGACTGCTATCCGTGACTCTAAAATTCAGGTGGATAAACCCTTTGACCTAGGAACAGAAATTGGCAAGTTAAAGATAGCAATTCCCCTTTCAGAGCTAGCCAAGCATGACATATATAAGCAACAGATCAAAAAATCCCTTCAGCTCACCAACAACAAAGATGATGTAAATGTGCTAGATGACACTCCAGAATTACTGTTTGCCCAGAGGTAGATGGAAAAACAGTAGTCACAGGGGTTTTACCTTTTTATGTCAGCTTGCATGTTCATGATAAAATACTGCATAATGCAATGTTTGACTCAGGTGCCTCTCACAACCTTATGCCAAAAGCTGTCATGGAAAGATTAAACTTGGATATAACAAGACCATACAAAGACCTGTTTTCTTTTGATTCTAGTCAAGTCAAATGCTTGGGCCTAATAAGGATTTATGTGTGTCCTTGGTTCAATTTCCCAACAAAACCATTTTAATGGATGTTGTTGTTGCTGATATCCCACCCAAATATGGGATGCTCTTATCAAGATCATGGGGAGCCAAGCTCCAAGGCTCCCTGCAATTAGACATGTCATATGCAACCATCTCTGTCTTTGGACAACCAAAGAGACTTTATAGGGAAACACTCATGAAATATATGGTCAGCAGTGAAGAAAAGCCTCAAAATTTTCCAATATATGCTGTCCATTCGGACATAGACTCCTTCATCCTCTTCAATGACAGCGCAAGCTTCTCAAACAATGACATTAAAACCGAAACACCCATACGAGAACAAAACATTGATCAAACAAGTGGCACCTGCCAGATTTCAATCAGCCCAACAATACCCATTAACCCTCCTCTAGTTGTCAAAGATTGTCAAACAAATGATGAAATTATCCTAGGAGACAAATGGGAAAAGAAACCTCAACTCATGCTCACATTGCCATCCCATGAAAAGAATTTAAAATCTCCTGACCAGCAAGATAGTCTGTGGGTCCTAGAGTTTGATGGCTCAGTTAACAAGTTAGGGGCAGGAGCTGGAGTATGGATACATAACAAAGAGAAAGGCTGTGCAGAAGGCCGGGCTTATAGATTGAACTTTAAATGCACTAACAACATGGCAGAATATGAGGCTCTGCTACTAGGCCTCAAGATTGCAAAATCATTACAAGCACATAGCCTCTCAATCATGGGGGACTCTGATCTAGTAATTCAACAAGTAAAAGGGATTTTGTCACCAATGACAAAAGATTAAGGTCCTATAGGTCTGCTGTAATTGAAATACTAGAAACTTTCTCCGAGTTTGTTCTCACAAAGATTCCAAGGGGCCACAATCTCCATGCTCACAGCTTGGCAACATTTGCCAGCACCTTCAAATTCCCACTACAACCCAACAATTGTTTCACAGCAGAGGTCAAATATAGCCTTCTATTCCAAACAATGTCAAAGAGTGGCAAGTATTTGAGAATGACAGGCAAATAAACAACTTTTTAACCTTGCAACAAGAGTTTACAGGATTAAATATTGACCTTGAGACAGCAAGTCAATCTCAAATAGTTGATGGAGCAAGTCAATCACAATTACAGTTTCAACAGTCTGCCCACCCAATGTCACCTAGAACAGCCAAACAACTACTCAGTCCAACCATTTTCAACAAAGAAAACATTCAGCAAATTCACCAAATTGACTGTGAAGAGCTGAGCAACGCTGGAGATGAAATCATACAACTCAAAGACAATCTTCTTCCAGCAGGTCTTACCCCACTAGAGGATATTTTTGACTCAAATGATGTCCCCAGGAAACCAAAGATGCAGCCATTAGATGCAACAATTGAAGAATGTAACATTGGTACCGCTGACAAGCCTAAAATAATAAAGCTATCTGCTGCTTTGCTCCCTGACCAAAAACCCAAATATATTGATCTCTTTAAAGAGTTCCAAGATGTCTTTGCCTGGGGTTATGAAGACTTGAAGTCTTATGATACCTCTGTTATCCAGCACACCATTCCCCTCAAGCCTAATCAGAAACCATTCAAACAGAAATTGAGAAGAATCAATCCTGTGCTTCTTCCTTCCATTGAAAAGGAATTACAAAAAATCTTCAAAGCTGGTATCATAGCACCAATCAGGTTTTCTGAGTGGGTTTCAAATTTGGTCCCTACAAGAAAGAAAACTGGTGAGATTAGACTTTGTGTAGACTTAAGGAATTTGAACCTAGTGTCACTCAAAGACAACTACCCCTTACCCAAAATGGACCACATCCTTCAAAGAGTAGTAGGAGCCTCAAGAATATCATTGTTGGATGGCTTCTCAGGTTTCAATCAAATCCTGGTACACCCTGATGATCAAGACAAGACTGCATTTACTACCCCATGGGGTACTTTCAAGTATGTGAAGATGCCCTTTGGATTGAAAAATGCAGGGGCAACATTTCAAAGAGCAATGGGCATTGCTTTTGCAAAGGAAATTCATGATTTCTTGGTCATTTACTTAGATGATCTTACACCCTTTTCAAAATCTGACCAAGAACACTTGAAACATTTGAGACAAATTTTCATAACATGCAGGAAATATGGTATTTCCTTAAACCCCAAGAAGTCATTATTTGGCTTGGAAGAAGGGAAACTTTTAGGACACATCATTTCGAAAGATGGCATAAGAATTGATCCAGATAGGATACAAGCTATCCTACAAATGCCTCACCCAAGGAATGTCAAGGAGCTGCAAGGATTCTTAGGAAAAATCAACTTTTTGAGAAGGTTCATCCCAAATTTAGCAGAGCTAATCAGATTACTAAACAATATGCTAAAGAAAGATTCAAAGGTCAAGTGGACTGTTGAAGCAAAACAAGCTTTTGAAAGTATAAAATTGGCCTTGACTCAAACCCCAGTGTTAACTAACCCTCAGTTTGACAGAGACTTCATCATTTTCTCCTTTGCCTCCCAACATACTATTGCTGCTGTTTTATTACAGAAAGATGACCAAGGGAATGAAAAGCCCATTGCTTTTTTCAGCAGAGCTCTTAGAGATGCCCCCCTAAAGTACCAAATAATGGAGAAACAAGCCTATGCCTTAATCAAAGCTATCAAAGACTTTAGGATTTACATCCTTTACTCCCATGTTGTGGCTTATGTACCAAGTCCTATTGTCAAAGACATCCTCACACAAGAAAACTTAGAGGGAAGAAGAGGAAAATGGATTGCGAATATACTTGAATTTGACATTGAAATAAAGCCTACAAAGCTGATAAAAGGGCAAGGTTTGGCCAAGTTAATGACAGAAGCAAATTTCCAAGCCTTAGATATCAACCAACTGGACAGTGAAACAGAGCTGGCGACTCCAAAGATCAATGTAGCCTTTGAACAATCTCCATGGTACTCTGATATCTGTTATGTGTTACAAAACCTGTGTGCTCCCCCAGGACTGTCCAGAACTAAGTCTAGGTTCCTAAAAATGAAAACATCTAAATTTTGTGTGATAGATGAGAATCTACTCTGGAAAAACCATGAAGGTATTTTGCTGCACTGTCTTCTTGAGAGTGAAACTGACAATATCATGCAAGAATTCCATGCTGGAGACTGTGGTGGACATTTGTACTGGAAGTCCACTGTGGATAAAATATTAAGGGCTGGTTATTACTGGCCCACTATGTTCTCTGATATGAAGAAATTCACAACATCATGCCACAAGTGCCAACTGTTTGAAGGCAAAAGACAGTTGCTGCCACTTCCTTTGAGGCCCATTGCAACAGAGAGACCTTTTCAACAATGGGGCTTGGATTTCATTGGAGAAATTCACCCCTCATCTTCAGGACAACACAGATGGATCTTGACAGCAACGACTACTTCACCAAGTGGATTGAAGCTGCCCCATGCAGACAAGCAAATGATTCAGTAATCATTCAATTTTTGGAGAACAATATACTGGCTAGATTTGGCTGCCCAGACAAAATAATAACAGACAATGCTGCTGCCTTCAGATCCAAGAAGATGGTGAACTTCTGCCATAAATTTCACATTACTTTGGGCCATTCTACAGCTTACTATCCTCAAGGAAATGGCCTTGCTGAATCATCAAACAAAAGCCTGATAAACATCATAAAGAAAGTGCTGGAAGAGAACAAAAAGAACTGGCATAAGAAACTAGTAAATGCTTTATGGGCAGACAGATTAACCACCAAAAGATCAATTGGGACCAGCCCATATGAGTTAGTCTATGGATTAGAGGCCAGATTTCCTTCATCACTAGGAGTGCCGGTTATGAAACTCTACAAGAAAGCCAAGCAGAGCCAAATGACATGCAAAGAAGGATTAACCAGATAATTTGTCTACAGCAGACCAGAGAACAAGTTTTCAGCAGAGTGCAGATACTACAAGAGAAACTGAAAAGGGCCTTTGATAGAAGAACTAAAGCTGAAGATTTCAATGTAGGGGACAAAGTTTTAAAGTGGGATGCAAGAAGAGAAGAGAAAGGAAAACATGGAAAGTTTGATTCTTTATGGAAAGGACCATTTGCTGTCCAAGCAGTACAAGGTAATAACACCTACTTCCTAAAAAGTTTGACTGTGACTGAAATGGATGAAGGTCCTGTCAATGGCAGGATGCTGAAGCACTATTTTGACTGTTCACTATGATAGAAATTCAGAGGTTCATTGTATATATGCAGTTGTACATATTCTTTTCTGATTTAAATTGTATAAAGAGGTTTTCCCAAATGCTGCACCTAGCAGCAACAGGCAGATAGAATCAGAGGTTCTCCAAGAAAGAAGCACACTATTTTGACAGATTATATGCAGCAGGTTTCAAGGACAAAAATGGGCAGTCAAGGAACAAGGCAATCTGACCTGCTGTTCTTGGTCTTTCAAAAGAAAAACCATCCCCATGTGGAGCCACTGTTGGATACCTATAGTAATAGGTTTCATATTTCATGATTAGCAAGAGAAAAAGCCAAATATGCTCTGCTTTGGTATCCCAAAGATCCCATATTTCCTAGAAAGCAAGAGCTGGGTAAAGTGTTTCAAGTATTGAGGACCTTATTTCAAATTTTGTGGATGATTCAACAGTTTAATCTGGATCATGCCATGTTTCAATTTTGTGTTGAAGAATAGTGAAAGAGGTCTGTCCAAACAGCTTAATCTTGGCAGACAAGTAGTTCAGGTAGAGAAGCAAAGGTTCCCAAAAGTTTAATCTGGGACCTTGGAAGACATAAGGGTAGAAGTAGATAGAGAGAAAAGGAAAAAGCCAAAGAAAAGAAAAGGAAATTGAGGGTTGCAAATCCAAGTGCCCCTCCAAGAAGAAACAAAAAATACTAGGAAGATAGTTGGGTAGGCAGTTGTGGTTGCAGAAAGAATATGATCACCATTACACAGGCATCAATAGGTCTCTTGCCAAGGCAATAAAGCTATCAACAAACAAAGTGGTGAATTCCATGAAATTACAGCAAAGAGGATCACTAACTTCTTTTCTTTCCCTCTCTAGTCTATCACTAACACCCCCTTTCTAATTCCCCTCCTTCATTCATATTAACTCCTAATTCTACTATATAACCTCCCTTATCTTACCCCACCCCTAATAGTATTAACACTAAGGTGTATAAAACCCCAAATCTTATGTATATTCCCTCCCCTAGGCATAATAGCCGTGTATTTCTCAAAAGGGACCAAATGGCATCTGGCCACTTTGGTGAACCTATTCCACCCTTTTTCCCCTTTGCTGCAAGTTAAGTTGCCCTCAAATCACCTCTGCATTGCTAAAACCCCCTTTCCAAACCCATTTTGCCCATAAAACCTTTGCAAAGGTTAATGCCCGCCTCTGGCACGTTTCCCAATCCTACCGCATTGTGGTTGACCCAAAACATTTGCAAAAACCCACATAAAACCCATAAAGTTTGATTTTTCCGCCCGCAGTATTAAAGGCGCATTTTTCCCCTCCGCCAGCCGTCGGATCAAGCCCATCAGATCCGACGGCCCACAGCAATATCGGAGCGCTTCCCGTGGCTGCACGTTAACTTCCGGGAAAGTGACGTTGCGCCTTGTCACGCCTCCTCCACGCGTCAGACGTTGAACCATCTCGGAGCCCGCTCTGACATCCTCAGCGCCGTACCTAAACCGCCCCGAGAAACAGCGGCGGTTAAGGCCTTAACCGTGACCGCTGCCGTTTGACCGCCACCTACCCGCCGCTGACTCGCCGCCACGTCATTGCCTGCTCGTACCTGCATCTCTTATTGGTCCACCTCACTGCTGACTGGGCTGCCACCTCGCCGCCCCTTTGACCAATCACCCACTGCCACGTCGCCCAATGACGTCAGCTGACGTCACCTCACCATGACCCACCAATGACGTCATGCTGACGTCAGCAGGAAAAAGCGCCAAATTGGTAAAATAACCCATAATTACCAATTTTACCCGTGTTTTTACCATTTTTACTGTAAACTCTGCTGAACGCTCTGCACGACCGTTTGAACTCAAATTTTCGCCAACCAGTCGATTAGCCCGGGCGACCTCCTCAAAAAGCGACTGTGCACCTTTGCCTCAACCTCTGCTCGTCGAATTACAGGTATTTAGACCATTTCGCCCTCCATACGACCTTCATTAAGCTTAAATTTGCTCAGAGGGATAACAGAACCATAAAAACTATATTTACACCGTTCATTCCCCTTCACTCATCCACCATTGTCATTGTGAGGGCCAAGAAGTACCTGCAGAGCTCTAGAAACCTGCAATTCCCATTAAACCTCTGTAATTCTGCGTTTTCCCGGCAGAATTGCTAATAGACATAATTCACCCTGTTAGAGAGTTCAGTTACACCACAGAGAGGTTCTGTCACTAGACTCCAGTAGTATTTCAATTGCTACTGAGAGAATTCCCCTTGAATACTCAAAACCTCAACTGTTTCCACAGAAGACTGCCTCCAGACTGTGTTTTCACCATTCCACCTGTCTATTTACAATTCTTGCAACTTGGAGAGCTATGGAGACCCCTATTGCACTAAATATTAGGCCCATCAATGCACCTCACCAAGAACTAGCATGGAAAGCCCTGGGGGACATGGACTACCAAATGCTGGATTGGTTCCCCATGGGAACCAAGTACAATGTGATAATACTGAATGAATTAAGAGCCCAGCACCTCAGTGGGGCAGATATCTTGGGGATTTGGGAGTCAAATTTGCCCATATACAACCTTCCCCAAGTCAATCCAATGCCAGAGCTTATTTATAGCTGTCAGGAACGCTATGACCCCAGCCAAAGAGCAGTCATAAGCCCCACAGGCCTAGTCCTGTTCCAGATCACCCCAGAGAGCATAAACCAGATGCTGTGCTTCAATACAGCCAAGAAATTGACCCCTCTATCCATGCAGAATCTGATTAACACAGGGATCAAGCTCTCCAGTGACCAGATTGTCAAAATCAACCAACTGTTTGTCACACCAGGCTCTGAAACAGTCAGAACCCCTCCTATTGGGTACCATTGTCTGAATGAGTTGGGCAGAATGTTGGTGGATCTAATTGGCTATGTCCTAGGATTCAGGGGGCTGGAAGATGTAGATGAAAGCATAATGGCAATGCTGTCCATATTTGCCCCTGGTAAGCCTCCAGCTGTGCAGTATGATTATGCAACTTACATAGCAGAGAAAATCCATGATCAGTTCATGAATTTGAAAAGGGAGAGACTGTTCAGGTACTCCTCCTATATATATCATTTATTCCTTTTCTATCAGCCAGCTACCTTCTCTGTTCCTTTGAGGCCACTCAATGCCCAAGGAAGCCCAAGATCAGTTGTTTTCTGGACCTCTGTTTTTCATTTTACCTCAGTATCACCCTATACATACTGTGAGTTTATTGATTTATTTGTTCATCCGGCCCTAACAGTTCTGCAAGGTACTCCTCCTCCTAGATTAACCGATGAAATGAGGAGGATTCTACATTTGAACAAATCTTACAATATTGGCAACTGGTACTTCTACCAGAACCACACAGTCATTAGGATATATGGCTGTGAATTGAACCCATTTAGATTGCCAAGGTATGTCCCCATGAGGCTTTTTGCCCTAGAGTATTTCAGGCAGTTTGGGAACTCAGATTACCTTCACTTTCAGAGTAGAAACAAGAAGTCACAATTGAAGGTAAGAAGTCAGCTAGGTTCCTTCCTGTATAACAAGAAAGAGGAAGGGTGGAAAGAGGCACACAGCATCCTGGAAGGCCTCAGATTGCAGACCAGTTTTGAATGGATTCCCTATGACCCCAATCATTCTATCTCCCTCAGGAAAATTAGATACAAATTGGGCAACTATGCACATAAAAGACAACCTGAAATTGAACAGTATGCCAATGCACTAGATTGGGAAGAGGGTACACTAGTAGAACAAGTCACTGAGGTAGAATTACTTGAGAAAGAAGCTAGGAATGTGCAAAAAGAAGCTGACTTGGAAACTTGTGGACAGGTGCCCCTCTCCTACAGAAGGCAAATCGGAACAGCTGCTAGATCTTCAGCAGCACAGCAGCAAACCACTGAGAAGACATCCCAGGCAGCAGGCAAAGACAAAGGTAAACAGGTGGAACAGCCACCTGTATTGACAGAGGAACAAGTTGACACCTTGCTACAACAGCAAGAAGAAATGGAACAGCAAGAACTGGGACAGCAACAAGAAAAAGCACAGTCCAGTGAACAGCAGCCCTTGCAGCAGGAAAAGGGGACAGATTTACCCAGTAACACTGAACAGCAGCCTCAAACAGAGGTGCCTCCCAGGACAGACACCAATGTAGACACCTCAGTCCTCCAAACACCACAGAAGGAGGATGTGACTAGGAAAAGGGAGAGAGAGACCCCCCACACCTCATCCTTCATCAGAGGAGAGAAGAGACAAAGACTGAATGACTCCCAAGAGGAGGACATAGCAGTAAGGCAAGCCATGGGCATGGGCCCACCCAGTGGAGAACTTTCGGCCAGCTCAGCTCAGCGAGGACATGACATGACTATGGGAGGAGAGGTCAGCTCCTCCGGTCAAACTAGAAAAGGGCAGTCAAGTATAAAACAGCAATTCATTGACATCAAGAGGAGGAGTGATCCAATAAAAGTGCAGCTGTACGATCACTTGTTGAACCTAGCTCCTAGCAACCGGCAGAGACTCATGTCTGCTTTCGATGTGAGCGAAGGCAAAATGATAATGAGCCACTTCATGCCTACAACTTTGCAGCCTCAGTCCACCTCAGACTATCTAAGAACCAACATGGAGGTTCTTGCCAAAGACATACACCCCATGGACAAGATTGAACTACATAAGCAGACTGGTGAAATGGTGTATGCCTCCCTGGCAGATGAGACATTGGAGAATTATAAATTAAAGAGCAGCCTGGACAACACAGCTTCTCAGCTGGAGTTAGAAAGAGCTTCATCACAAGCCAAGGACAATAGGATCAAGTCCTTGGAAGATGTAATTATAGAGATAGGGCATGATCCTAAAGATGTCAAAGGCATCCAAGAGCTCCTGAAGATAAGGGATGCAGATATGGCAGCCCTAAGAAAGAAAATCAAACTCCCGGCCACCATCCATCCACAAACAGATGAAGTTGCCTAGCAAAGGCAAGAAAAGGATGCTACAGATCTGCTGGTATCCCTATACAAAGAGCTGGTTAGGACTCAAGACCAGCTGGGACAAACTGAAGCTGCAAAGGCAGCACTACAGGAAACACTGAAGCAAAGAGAAGAGGGCCAACCCTCCCAGCCTCCTCCTGTGATAATAAATCTTGAGGAAATCCCTCCAAAGACTACTCCTCCTCCTCAGCAAACAGAAGCTACAGCACCAACTACAGCACCATCCACAGCAGCAACAACTACAACATCAGAACAGGCTGCTAGCTTAGACATGCAAAAGCTGCAAGCTGAGATCCAAGCCATGGAATCTCAAATCAAAGAGCTGGATGAGCTTAAGAAAACCTTGACTAAGGTAAATGAAAGGTTTGACAAGAGCAAACAGAATGAGGCAGCCAAGGACAGAGAGGTAAAAGCTCTTAAGAGAAGAATTGCTGAACTAGAGAAGGAGCTTGCACTAGAAAAGGTGACAGCTGAAATGAAAGCAGTGCTATGGAGCAACATTGGAAGGTCCATTGCCAAACAGTGGCAATATATTGAGACCATGGATGAGCAAATGGTGCTCATCACTAAAGCAAACAAAGAAATACAGAGAGCCAGGGCGAGCCTTGGACACATGCCAGAAGCTGCTACTAGGATAATCAATACTCTGAACTATAAGACTAGCTCTCAATTAGCTGTCATGGGAATCACCAACAGGACAGAAACAATTGCTATAGCCAAAAGAGTCATTACATTGAGGAACTTGGTTGGAACACTGGAGAGGAGGACACAGGATATGCAAACTGAAATCAACAGATTCCTGGAGAAATTCGTGGCACTACAGAACAGAGGCCTCCCCAGCATTTTAAGCAGTGTAGGAAGACTGCTCACCCTAGAGAATTACAATAAGAGAATTGATGCCCAGGCAGTAGCAGAGATTGCACAACCGCCCAGCACTTCAGCAGAACCAGGGCCAGCCACCGGGCAGAGTATGTATGACAGAGTGGAGAACCTGTTTTTCCTCATGAATGAAGTTGACCATCTGTTTGATACACCACCTAACTTCTTCAAATTCACAGAAGCAGATGAAACTCTAGGGGCAATCTTAGCACACCAACTGCCCACACAGGATGCCTGGAGAAATTTGACACAGACAGTTTTGTCAGGCCAGAATCAGTAACGCCATTTCTACAGGCAAATAAGCATACATGCGCAGGCACAATTTTGAAGAAAGAGATCTACAGGGAAGAGGCAGAAGCTGAGCCAACTCAGCAGGACCATTAACTCGCCACAAGCAGCAGTCACAATCATAGGTGACAAGTCCAGGATACAGCGTACAAAGCCTTAAAGACAGATCTTCCAGCATTTATTCAGAATATCTCGACCGACTTAGCTGTTCCCAAAGGCTAAAATATCTTCTGACAGAGCATTAAAATGCCTGTACTCTGTAATCAATGCTGCATTAAATTTTGATCTTAATATCTTAAGTAGTTGGTAAGAATGTAAAATCTGAGATAACTCAGAACTCAGATATTTTGTAAATCACCGCAAGTATATATTGACCCTTCACAGCAGTTGAAGGGGTTGTTGCAATTTTCTTTTGAAGAGCTCTTGCTCGTTGTAATATTTTCAGAGAAGTAATACAAAGGAAGAATGGAATTTCCAAGGCTTGGTGTTCTTTGATGTATTGTGGTGAAAGATGAATGTTACAGGATTCCAGGGTGTTGCATAAAACAGCAAGTATTCTCACATCTCTTTGTTATATGTTTTCGAGTCTTTTGTTCTCTTTTGTTGTTCAAATGCATTACACTTGATAGCAAGGTGAAAGGATAGTCCCAGGATTTAACCATGTTTACCCTGGACTCAAACTGAGCTATTGTACATGTTTTCCTCAGATACAGTGACAGAATTGTAATTCTTAATTGCTGCATTTCAAAACTGTGTCTTTTACTATGATAGGCATTCTCAAAGATTCAATTTATGCCCCTGAGACCTCCGTCTTTCTCCTCTTAAAGTTGTCTGTTGGAAATATATAAACAATAAGTGAAAATTCTTAAATGCTTTCACTGTTCGTGTTACCTGTTTCCAGTCATTTAATCAAAAATCTGTTCTATTAAGCACTCAAATGGCCCTGTAAGTTCCATCTTTTATCTCAAAGTTTCAAACACATATAGCCACAGACTCCATTGCCCAATGGTACTCAACCTCTCTGAAAACTACATCAATAGAATCTAAAAGGAGTTTCATCAACCAAAAGATAAACAAAAACTAGTGCATAATAGCTAGCCTAAAACCCTATCACAAACAGTTACAAATCATAAAGAGAGAGCCCTCTCTGATCATAGTTTGGCTAGAAACAGTGATCAAAAGATTGGTTAGTGGTTACCCCGGCCGTATTCCCTTGGGAGTCATAGGGAACAACCTGGGTGTTAACACTCCTGACGCTCGAACCACCTAAAGAAGGACTCAGTGAAAGTAATATGAGGTTGACCAGCATGCCGGGACATATGGTCAACCCACCTCTGCATACGTGGCTCGGTCGGAGAAGGCAAATCAAGCATGATGTAATGAGGTTGCATCAATGGGATTTTCTCCAAGATAAAGGCAGTCAGACTAGAACAAAATCCAAAGTTCTTCAGCCCCCCGTCCTTTACCTTGGTCAATTGACTTTTCATCTGAACAAGTACTGCATCACACCAGTTAAACACTTTCGGTTGGAGACACTCCAAGGCGTGCTGCATATAAGATCTGTTGGCAACATGTAAAGCTGCGCTACCTACCATCCTACCAATGGTAAACAGAATGGACCTGAGAGACCTGTCAGTGATGTCACGGATATTGATCTTGCCGTCTTTGCTCGGCTGTGAACCTTCCCGGCAATACTGACGAATGTAGTCCCTGGTGGAATTAGTCCCTCGGACCGTACCTGACAAAGAAATGGGGGCACCTCGCCTTGACAGCCCAGTCAAGAAGTACATGTCCTCTATGGTCAAGGGGATGGTTTTCCCCCTAATCTGGAATACTTGGTTAACAGGATCCCAAGCATCAAGCATATACTGCAGTAAAGAAATCTGTGCTCTCATGCTAGAGATACGGAAGAACTTCAGCAGGCCACAGTTCCGAAGCGCGTTCACCGTGACTGGGTCATGGAGTGCAACCATGTCCTCTGCTTCATGTTCTCGTTCTCGCCATGTAAGGGACATTGTGTTCAAAGTTCCCTACAATCAAACAAGAGAAGGAGTAAGTTCCTGATTTTGATGAAAATCTGGCGAAAAATCATCAAAAAACTCATGCAAGGTCAGCTTTTCTAGGTCCAGCACAGGCAGAGAGTATTCCCCTTGCGCTGAGAATCAGTCTGCCAGAAATACAGCGCAAGTTTCGAAAGGGGAACCTGCGCTGATGCCAGGGCGCCCTGATGAAACCCCTGGGGCTCAGAAACCCTGAAAAATGTGCATGAAACTGAAAAAGGAAACCATGAAAGTGAAGGGCTAAGGTTTAGTTCCTACCTGGTCCAAACGGCGCCGAAAATCGTCCACAGAATCTCCCGGAATCAGCTGGTGAAAATCAAGGAAGAAGAGGCACCTCCAGAGCTCCAACAAGCAAAATGCAAATGAAATGGTAAATGAGAGAAAAAAAAAAACCCCTTTTTATGACTTTTTACACAGTTTAAAGTTAAATATTAGGGTTATAATCTCGTTTTCATGCAAATATTGTCCATTTCTAACAAAATTTGTTGCAGCAATTGAAGATGAAGTACTACATTTGAAAAGAGAAAAGCTAGTAAAAGTAAAAAATTAAATTTGACCATGAATCGAGCAGTTTTACCACGGAATTTATGCTCGTTAAAAAATAGAAAAGTGTGAGCAAAAGTTTCCACCAGAGTTCAAGCTCATTAAAAAATGAACCTATCTCGGTAAATAACCATTGCGATCGTAAATTTATCAGCCTTAAAAGCCTTGGTCGTGTTTTCATCCATCACCTCCATTTCATTTGGCCGGTCGTTCACCCCCATATGTGTGTTTACCCATTTTGAGGAACAGCTGCAAAGAGTGATTTCACCTAGCCATCCCTGTGACACTACCGTGATTGGAAAATTCCAATTTGTACCTGGAATCTACTGCTATCCCTGTTTATCACTCGTTCCTCAAAAGACGAGTCTTCTTTGAGCTCTTTTCACTGACTCGTAAAATATGAAAAGTTTGCCGAGTTTTGGCCTTCCAGCTCGTTAAACGACCGGAACGCTATCCCTCGTTTAGACTTTAATCTTTTTGGACCTGAGGGATTATTACACAAAAAGATCGAGCGCTTGTCTTGTTCGGCTCGTTAAAAGTACCGAACACTCATCCCTTCTGTATTGTTTTATACTTTTTCGGACTTAAGGGATTAGATGACGAAAAAGGAATTATGGAGTTAACTTTCTGTACCTTTTCAGACTCTCTAAAAATGAAAAGGACCGAGTTTTCCTTGTCGTTAGACTCGTTAAAATGATTAAATAGCGACAAACTTGTCTTTAGACGAGAACGAGTTTCCCTATCGCTAAGCTCGTTAAATCATAGCGATGGGCTTGCCCGAAGGGCAGGTTATAGAACAAGCATATGTTATCCTCCTCAAGCTTGACAAAAATAAAGAGGTACTGGTCAGAAATGACTGGGGAAAAATTGGGAGAACATCAAAGTTTAATGGTAGCAAGTCACTCTTGAACATGACACTTTTCCTCCGTACCACATCGGGTTGGGTTGTTTCATTCACCGGTCTCATCACCATGGTCTTCGCCAAACCATCCACATTTGGGGTAATGCTACCGATCCATCGCATCAGTGTCATTATATGTTCAAGAGGGGTCATTCTGAAAGTGTCAACCGTGTCCCATCCACTGCCATACATTATCCTTCATCCATTCATGATCGCCACCCTGAATCATATATCACAGTTTGTTTTCACCTCCACTAAAATCATTAGCTCCGTTCCGTGTCATTGATGTGGGATTCATTAAGGCCCTCCTTTGACGGATCGCTTCTTGTCGACTTCAGCTCATTATCCAAGAAGTTGATCTAGGGACACCCCCATCAGTACTTTGAAGCTTGCATGCCTCAATGGCAAGTTTCTCACTTCCGGCGACAGGTATACATCAATGACCTTCGACCAGAAGATTTTGCGTGGCGTTCGATGCCAAGTCCTTTATTCACGCCACGTGAATTGTACTGCAGTACCTTGAGGGTCATTATCATTATCGGTGATTCCTCTCGCGCTTGTTAACGGTTTCCATCATTGACCGGTAATCAAGCGATGTCTTTCCATGTTCGACTTCAGCGAAATTCTCACATGGATCGACTTGTACTTAGAGTGAAGATCGAACGAGTTTGAAGACCCCGGATCTAGTTTCATCCATCCGGGCTGCGATACATATTCAGGAAATATAAAAGCATTTGTCATGTACATCATTGCAGCAGATGATCATCCTACTCAAAGGATGATAATTTCAGCAGAAAATTATCTGTCTACCATCAGACGATCGTCTGTTCTATGTACCAAAATGTATTTATAAAGCTGAGCATGGGAATGCCCGCCTCAGCTAGATCATGAAAACAGAATGCAAAATAATGTATTGTATTGTATTGTATTACAGGGCACTCCTCAGCACTGGAATGAACTTCGGACCCTCTAGATAAAGCATTTCACCCGATAAACGGCCTCATACTTTAGGGGGCAACTGTTATAGACATTTTTGTGCCTCGCAGCATGGAGCATGAAATGTCAATAATTACAGGGATCCTCAGTCCCTAAACATGTTGTTCTTACCCCTAAAAGAACAAGGTCATCAAACAACATCACTTCCAATCAGTTCTCCACCTGAAAACACTTCAAAACAGGCTAATTTTGGATCATGTCAGCTGCTCCACTGAGCATCTGCGCTGGAATGCAACTGCTCCTCCTTGTACCTGCGCTGGAAGTCAAATCTAATGAAGGCTACCTGCGCTGGGCGAGATTGGCCAAGTGGCACAGTCATTCTGCAAGGTGTCAACTGCCCAGGAAGCTTCCAAACTGACACTTGGTTCATGAGATTCGCCCTGTGATGAGTAAGAGGTACTTGATCACCATGTGTAAGCAAGGATCTCCAAGTGGACTCAAGAACTGAAGATTAACTGAAGAGGGAGAGGACACAAGGCAGCTTCATGTCAGTCTCAAGCTGACTCATCCTCTCTTCTTCTCTCCTATATATAGAGCTCTTCTATGAGGTCTAAGGGGGCTGGAATTTTGTGTAAAGCAAGGAGGTGCTGTTGGTTTACAGTTAGAGCTATTGGGTGATTGTTTTACTAGAGGTGAAGAGGAGAGTTCTTGCTGCTGGGGAGGTGCTGCTGGATTGGAGCCATCAATGGTTGTAACCTTCTCAGAACCCTGTTACTTCTATCAATAAAGTTTTGCATGTTCTCCTATATACTTGTATTGCATTGATGTATTGTATTTACATGTATATTTGATTCACTCTAATCCATGCATCAGTTATGAGTACTTGTATCTTGTAGTTTCCTCTCTTGTTTGTGCAGGATCTGTGTGTAGCTGGACCGGCAAAGAGAGCAAGGAGCTGGGAACAAGAGACAAAGAGAGAGGATAAGGATCGACTAAGCGAAAGACACCAGGTTGGTTAATCTCTTCTTCCTTCTCTCTGTACTTTCATAAAGGAAAATATCAAAGCTTTACTTTCAGTTGTTGCTAAAGACTGTCACCTTTAGAGTAGGGATAGGGTCATCCGAATCGGATACTTTTCCCCACAACAAACTGGCGACTCCGCTGGGGAGCCTAGTATCTTGTTGGTGTTTGTAGTATTTTGCTATTCATTTCTTGAAGAAAAGAGTACCAAATCGAAAAGCTTTTGACTATATCAAAAGCGAAGTAGAGGGACTGTTACTCTTGCTCATTTGCTGAGCAAATTCAAGATTTGAAGAGCTTATCTACAAAAGACTCTTTACTCTTTGTGATAGATCTTCATCCTCTTGATCATCCCTTAGCCTGTACTTGACCTATAGCTTTTTATTTCAGCAAAAACAGTGCATTTTTGAGCTTTTTATGACCCGGAAAACTTTGTAGACGCAACTCTCGTGTCCCAGAGCAGGCTGTCCACAGGCAGTGTGCATTACAGCGCAGGTGCTCCCTTCGGGAACTGCGCTGAGAGTCAAACTGGCAGACTAGAACCTGCGCTGGTCCAGTTAACCATTGTCTTGCTCAGCTTTCCCTTGGTGTCTTGGCCTTGTTTTCACTGATTTTTGCTGATTGCTTGCTGGTCATTGTACTTGCTGTAAACCATTCTCCTTGACATTATTCCGCCTCAGTTGTGTGATGAAATTGTAAGTGTTCTTTCAGTATTTCTTGTTTCAGTTACAGTTTCCCATTGTGAAAAGCGAACCAGTATAGCTGTGACCTCTTAGATCCTGAACTGTAAAAGTGTCTTTGTGATCTGAAGAGCTAATTTTATTACTGTTCATGGCTGTTTGAGTTTGTTTATTTTTCATATTATGGTTTGAATTCATATATTTTTAGTGTTGAAACAAGTACCTGTAAGGTGTCTTTTCATTTTAGACGAAACTTGTTTGTTTACGCTTCAAATTGAATTCGAAAATTATACAACAATTTCCTTTTGTCTACATCAACATTAAAGGAAAAGAAAAGAAATACATGCATCTTGCATTTGCATGTTTGATAAGTTTGCGTGTCTGATCTAGGAGAAAGTGCATTAGTTTGTGCTTTGTGCTCTGTGTGGAAAGATAGTGTTTTTCTCTCCCCTCAGTAGTTAGGATTTTCAAAGCTAAAAAGATTGTAAAGCTTGCTTATCATTTTAGCTGCATTTAGGAATTTGTACCAATACATCTCGTGGTGATCCTGAAAGACAAACTGCTAAACAAGATCAACTTAAAATATATTGAATGAATCTAAAAACGCATTGTAACATAACGCTCACAATAGAGGTCTAGGTAGAGACGTGTTCCGGCGTCGTTAAACGTAGTGACTGTCGATCTCTACGAAGGTGGGTGATTCCTCCTGAGGGACGATAGCACTAATACGGACTTGAGCTCCCGCGTACCGTCGCGTATATTGGGAGACCCCTATAGGCAATTATCCTTTATCCTTAGGAAGCCGTGTCGACCGCCCTACTGATCGCGATGCAGTGAACACAGCATTCACAAAGATCGACCACCCGTACCGTAAAACGTATTCTGTGGTTTCGCGAAAGGTTTGGCACACCCTCTGCCTAGATCTCCAGAGCAGTTTCTTTTGGCCCTTTTCAAACTCTATAACTGAAAAGGTCCAACCGAGCATTTGTCACTTCGGGCTCGTTAATACATCGAAGGCGACTAGAGTCATCTTTAGCTTTTTCTCGACTCTTAAAACATGAAAAAGCAAAGTTGTGTCTAAAAGCGTCTAATAAAATTCATTCAATACGGAAACATAATTCCCCCTTTTGTATTTTAGTTGATCAAGTAATCCGCAACCGTGGAGGAAAGTCAATTAAAACCCCGTCGTTCAGGGAGACTTGCGAGTCAACCACCTTTGTCTCCGGAACCGAGAGTAGTACGGACAAAGCGAACTCGCTGGACCAGGTCAAAATCTCCTTTTAAAGTTAGAACGGAAGTTCCAACAACATCTGAGATTCTGGTCACTCCCAATATTTCTGGAATCCCTGCCTCTATTGAAGAAGTTCAACAGCAACAGAGGGACAGTTGTACTGATCCTAGTCTGAAGACAAGTACTTGCATAACTGAACCAGTTCCATCTGAAACTGGTCCACAGAGTCTTGTTGTTCAAACAACTGTCGCTGTCGAAGCAACCCCTTCTTCGGCACCAGAAATCTTTTACGGACCTAACGGTCTTCCTCTTCCTCCTGGTCTGATTGCAATAGAGGAAATCGTAGAGGACCAGCAAGCAAATACTCCAATTCATTTTGGAGTAGGTACCCCTCTTTTTCCTTCTGCATCAGAAGTTTGTCTATCGCCACCGGAAGTTCCTGAAGAATCGTTAGGAAGTTTATTGGATAGACTTAAAATGTCTGAACAACCGTCGACATCTAGGACTGTGCCAAATGACACAGCGATAGCAGAAGCTCTTGCTGTCACTCCAACGATGTTTGCCGGCATACCAGCCGTCCCGACTAGCTCTCATCAGCTAGAAGGAGTCCACCCAGGGATTATTATGACAACTTGGTCTGTTCCAGTTTGTTCTTCCGGTATAATACCCGGTAATTCTTATGTTGAAACTAGACAAATTGATCCCTTTGGGAATCAGTTTGGGCCATCCAGTCCTCAAAGGCCATCTACACCCTTGAGCTCCGGATTGTTACCGTATGGGGGGCAATATGCCCTTTCACTTCCCCTTCCGGGGGGATACCCATACGGCAGTTTTCAACCACATTCAAGTTTAACTGAGGTAACGACGAGTGGTTGGGTACCTATGTTACCCCAACAACCAAGAGTTGTATATTCCATGCAACAATGTGTACCTATGTCCAGTATCCCGACGACGCCAGCAATTGTAACCGTGTCGCAAGTTCAATCGATGCTTGTTGTATGTCAACCCCAAGTTGTAATGCAACAGCCTATTGACCCTGCAACACAACCACAATCGCCAACTGCCGGGACGACACAGATACAAACGGGAACCATAACCCCGCATCTTGGTCTGTCGGTTAGTGTCGCACAGCAAAACATGGCTTCACAACCATGGATGGTGCAATACCAACAACCTCAGTTTCAACAGGTGTACCAAGGGTCTGAGCAACAGATCTTTGCAAATAGTGGGCAACCCTATATTCAGAACGGGTTAAACCAACCACTTTACAGTGGCCAAGCCCACCAGCCGTATCAGTCATATCAACATCAGTTGCATTATGCTGGTATGCAAAGACCTACTGCTCAGGCGATTCCATCGTATCCTGGGTACGCCTCGCCAAACCTGAATCAGCAGTTGTCATTCGTGGCAACCCTAGAATTACCAGATTTACATCGATTAACGAACGATCCAATCGCCTATGCCCATTGGTGGCCAGCGATTCCTCACAAACTTCCTTCGGACATTCCTAAATTCAATGGAAATCCGGGCGAAGACCCGTCGAATCATGTGATGACATTCCATCTGTGGTGTTCGTCGAATACCTTGAATGATGATTCGATAAGACTTCGTCTTTTCCAGAGGACATTGACTGGTTCGGCGGCCAAATGGTATATTGAATTACCTAGAGCCTCTTTCGACAATTTTAGTTCCCTAGCCACGACTTTCTTAACACACTTTCAGTTACCTATAAGGTACGAAACTGGGACAGAGATCTTGACCAATTTCAAGCAGACAACAGCCACACATATATCTGATCATATACATGAGTGGCGTCGTCGTCGCAGAATGGTAAAAACCTATGTTCCAGATCAGCTATTAGCTGAGTGGTTTATAAAGTCGCTTCTGCCTGCTATAACAGAAGATGTGGCCAAGGGAGGCATCGTAACAGAGGAGCAAGTTATTGCTCGTGCTCAATATTTGGACTTAGTATATACTCAGTCGGGCACGCTCTATGATAAGATACCTGATGCCCCCAGACCGGAATTTTCAATCCCTCCTCCTCCCGGATCGAATAGTGACTCTCATGCCGGTGACGGCGTGATTGGAACTGCAAACGCTAAGTCGACAAGGGATTCAAATAAGAAAGCCCGTAAGACTTCGAATCAAAAAGCAAATCAAGAGATTCTTGCTTCGGAGGTAAATGCTGTATCTACGGATAAAGACAAAAACTCCAATCAACCAGGAAGCAAGAAGAAACAAAACAAAGGGAAGAAGAAGAAACAAGGTGGGTCATCCCCTCAAAAAACTTCTTCAAACCCTCCTGGGCAAAGGAAACAATTTCCTCCATGTCAAATATGCGATGAAAATCATTCAACAAAGAACTGTCCGTTCAAAGCTGAGTTAAAAAGGTTCCTAAAGAGTTCCCAAACTTCAGCTGTGTTGACTGATCCTTTTCCCGCCCCAGGTCAAAATATGGTTGATAGTGGAAATGCTTCCCCGTCTCAAGTGCTTATGTTGTCGGTTTCTAAGCAAAATGATGCTTTGATCTCGACAAGGAATAAAGATTATGGGAATCCGCCGGTGTCGAACGACAAAGGGAAAGATCAACCCAGTAGTTCGACAACAACTTCGGCAGAAGTTGTACCCCCCCTCACGCATGAATTAACAATAAAGCCACCTAAGGGAGTAGTACACAAATCGACATTCAATCCTCGCGCCAGAGCGGCGCAACACTATAATATAGTGGAGGATTTGGCCCAATCGCCATCTGCTATGTCGACTCTTGAGGTACTACAAAATTGTCCATCCCAAAGGCAGGCATTGTTATCAGCAATTGGTGGAGTGGATCCTAAAGATTCCAATCTTGTATCCTTTGATCACAAAGGATATGATCCTCAGTTACCAGCACAACTAGCTTTCCTTATTCAAGTGAAAGCACTCAACAAAACTGTTCATAGAACAATTATTGATGAGGGAGCATCGACATGTATCATGTCGATGAGTTGCTGGAAAACTCTTGGATCTCCAACCTTGTCGCGATCTTCGACGACATTGAAAGCATTTGACGGTAGGTCGTACACTCCGTACGGTATCCTAAATAACTTTAAGATTGAACTAGGAGGAAAAACAGTGGAAATTGATGTTGAAGTCATTGATGGCAATCTTGACTATAACATCCTACTGGGAAGACCATGGATATATGCCATGGCAGCTGTAGTGTCGACATATTTTAGGAAGATCGCATTCCCGTTTGAAGGAGGGATTACGATCGTCGACCAACAGAATTTCCTCCCTAATGGTTCACAAGTTACTGGAAGCATTCCCCTGATCCATGGGAGCGACCATTCAATAAAAGATATCGGAGTAGGCTTGCTAAAAGATCCCACAATGATGGGAACTTTTGCGTTGCCACCTCCTTTCCATGAAGGAAATATCCCATTTGTAGCAACATGCAATATGGTATCTTCATCGAAGGTCGCAGAAGACAAAGTCGTCATGGATCATCAAGTGGTTTTGCCACCTAGCCCTATTGAAATATTGTAGCAATCAATGTTTCAGGCATGGGAGGCGAGCCCAAATCAACGCTCGTCAAGCGTTTGGGTAGATAGGTCTGGAGAATATGGTACCCCATTAGATCCATGGTCAAAAGTTCATGGGACTGACGAAGGGATCTTACAATCATTAATGATTGAGGGGGCACCATGGAATGATCACCACCATCGTTCCCTTCTTCCAGAATGTGAAGAAGAAACTCATCACGACCTATATCACCCTTCAGTGTTTGAATTCCTAACAAATACTGTAAATACGGTGGATTCAGAGAGAAACCTATCCAATATTGAAGAGACCGTAGCCGTAAACATCTCGACAAAATCTGATGTTGTGGAGAATATCCATGTCGGCAAAAGTTGTTCCCCTTCAGAACTGGAAATATATAGTGCTCTCTTTCGCGAATTTAGAGATGTCTTTGCATGGTCATATGATGAAATGCCAGGCATTGACTCGAGCATAGTTGAAGATGAAATTAAAATGTATCCTGATGTCAAACCAGTAAGACAACGACTTCGACAGGTACATCCGAAGAAAGCCGCTGCCATTAAGGCGGAAGTTGAAAAACTTCTCCATGCTGGATTCATCTACCCGGTTCCTCTAACCGATTGGGTATCGAATATTGTCCCTGTTATGAAAAAACAAGGGACGATAAGAGTGTGCGTCGACTATAGGGATGTAAACCAAGCTTGTCCGAAGGACAACTACCCTACACCCTTCATCGACCAGATAATTGATGAATGCGCCGGATGTGAAATCTTTTCCTTTATGGATGGATTTTCCGGGTATAATCAAATAAATATCCGCCCACAGGACCAGTCTAAGACTGCATTTATTTGTCCGTGGGGCACATTCGCTTATCGAAAATTACCCTTTGGTTTAAAGAACGCAGGGGCGACATTTCAGAGGGCAATGAATTATGCCTTCCATGACATCAAGAACATTGTTCAACCTTACCTCGACGATCTTCCGGCTCATTCGCGGAAGCGGACTGATCATCCGCGGCATTTGAGAGCAATATTTCTACGTTGCCGACATTACAAGATAAGACTCAATCCGCACAAGTGTGTGTTTTGCGTCGGTTCTGGTCGTTTACTTGGCTTTGTGGTCTCTAAGGACGGGATTCGTCTCGACCCTTGTAAGGTTCAGGCAATCATTAATTTGCCTCCACCTTCAAATTTGCTTTAGATTCAGAAACTCCAAGGGAAAGCAAACTTTCTGAGGAGGTTCATTCCAAACTACGCAGAACTTGCCAAAGGTTATACTCGTCTTTTGAAAAAGGATGTACCTTTTGTCTGGGACCAGGTTGCGCAAGCTTCCTTTGACGCTCTGAAAGATTCTCTAGTAAGAGCATCATTAATGTACGCCCCAGACTATCAAAGAGATTTTAACCTGTATCTAGCTGCAGCAGATACGACCATTGCGATGGTCTTAGTGCAAGAAGTCGATGGAATAGAACATCCTATTTATTATTTAAGTAAAAACTTAAATGACACAGAAAGTAAATATTCCTATGTTGAAAAACTAGCGCTTGCTGCTGTTCAAGCGATTCAAAGGTTTCGACATTATGTCCTCTTTAGGAAAACTACCGTTCTGTCAGATTGCAATCCCATGACATATATACTGTCGCGACAGTTGCTTGGGAGCAAATATTCAAAATGGATAGCAATCCTTCAAGAGTTTGATTTAGATTTTGTAAAATCCAAATCGAAGAAAGCTCTAGTTTTCGCGGAATTATTATGCGATCTCCCATCGTCATCCAACGATGAAACATCAGAAGAGTCAATCGTGGATGAAAATTTGTTTCTGATATCAGTAAGCGATGAGTGGTATGGAGACATCATTGTTTATCTCCAAACCCAAAAATTTAGGCCTAATACCTCACACTCGGAACGGAAGCGTATACGATATCAATCTAAAGACTACATGATCGTCGGTGATACACTTTACCGTCGTGGTGTCGATATGGTTCTGAGGAGGTGCCTTACCCATGAGGAGGCCGAGAAAGCCCTGAATGATTGTCATTCAGGCGCGTGCGGGGGGCATCAATCTGGATATGCAACAACACAAAGAATCTTACGAGCAGGATACTTCTGGCCAACTATGTTTAAAGATTGCATAATAGCTGTCAGAAGTTGCCATGCATGTCAGATCTTTGGTAGCAAAACCAGAAGACCGCCCGCACCCTTACAGCCGATAGTTGCTGTTGGGCCCTTCGCCAAGTGGGGCATCGATTTCATGCAATGTAACCCCACCTCGACCGGGGGGCATGGGTATATTATAGTCGCTGTTGACTATTTTACCAAATGGGCCGAGGCGATGCCTACATTGAATAACACTGGTGAAACAGCTGCCCTTTTCTTTTTTAATCATGTAGTCGCCAGGTTCGGCGTTCCGCAAGCTATAGTGACAGATCATGGATCGCATTTTCGCAATCACATGATGGTTGAATTAGCTGCCAAACTAGGGCTATCTCACGACAGCTCTACCCCATATTATCCACAAGCCAACGGACAAGTTGAGGCAATCAACAAGGTCCTGAAGCGTATGTTGAAAAGGATGATCGGGGTTCACAAAAGAAGATGGCATTTAATCCTGTACTCAGCATTATGGGCTTACCGAACCTCGAACCTGGCGATTACAGCCGATAGTTGCTATTGGGCCCTTCGCCAAGTGGGGCATCGATTTCATGCAATGTAACCCCACCTCGACCGGGGGGCATGGGTATATTATAGTCGCTGTTGACTATTTTACCAAATGGGCCGAGGCGATGCCTACATTGAATAACACTGGTGAAACAGCTGCCCTTTTCTTTTTTAATCATGTAGTCGCCAGGTTCGGCGTTCCGCAAGCTATAGTGACAGATCATGGATCGCATTTTCGCAATCACATGATGGTTGAATTAGCTGCCAAACTAGGGCTATCTCACGACAGCTCTACCCCATATTATCCACAAGCCAACGGACAAGTTGAGGCAATCAACAAGGTCCTGAAGCGTATGTTGCAAAGGATGATCGGGGTTCACAAAAGAAGATGGCATCTAATCCTGTACTCAGCATTATGGGCTTACCGAACCTCGGTAAAAAACGCCACTGGGTTCACACCATTCCAATTAGTGTATGGCCTAGAGGCAGTATTACCGATCCAGTGCGAAATTTCGTCTCTTAAACTCGCAATTGACCTCCTCCCCGGAACCTCAGAAGAAGAGGCTCGTTTCTTGGAGTTAATCCAATTGGATGAAAACCGTCGTGACGCTGCTTTGGCGAACGAAGCCCATAAGAAACGAGTCAAAGCACAGTTCGACAAGAATGTCAAACCTCGCATCTTCTCTGAGGGTGACTTGGTTTTGCTTTACGACCAAGAATCCGACAAATTAGGAGCAGGAAAATTTCAGTCCTTATGGATGGGTCCTTATATTGTTAAAAGGGTGTTAGCAAAAGGAGCCTACGAGTTAATGGATTATGACGGAATACCACTGGCGCAACCCCGTAACGGGTTGTACCTCAAGCGTTACTATGCCTAAATAGTAACCTGAGTGCTTTTGTTGTATTTTGTTTTCACTAAAATGTTTGTTTCGGTTAAAGTAATCCACCCTTCTCATTTGTTGCAGATGTCGAATTATTCTGAGACATATGTGGGATATGCTGACGGAGCGAGTCGTAGTACACGGAATTTGTCCTCCGCAGCCTGGGCCATTTTTGATCCAAGCGGCGAGTTAGTGAGTTTCAGAGGTGTGTGCATTGGGCGGTCAACGAACAATATCGCTGAATATAGCGCGTTGATTGAACTCCTCTCTGATACCATCGCTCATGGTATACGCCGACTAATTGTTAGGCTAGACTCACAACTTGTGATACTACAACTCACTGGTATATATTCAGTCCGCAATCCAGCTATTTATCGTATGTTTCTAAGGGTTAAGATTTTGGAAAAAGAGTTTGATTTAATTCAATACCAACATATTTCCAGAAACTTGAACACATTAACAGATTCATTAGCAAACTATGTATTGGATAGACATTTACAACATATATAAAAAGAGATGCATCGGTGCTATGCAAGTGGATCACAAATAAACTGAAATAAACTCCGAAAATCAAAATATATAAAGCTGTTTATAGTTTGTACATAATGTGCTGTAATCAAAACAAAATTGGTCATACGACCTAGAACTCAAAAAGATGCTAGGGGGCACCCTAGCCTAGTGGTGCTCATGAAAGTACGTCACGGTTTGTGCGATCATGCGCAAGAGACAAGTCCATCGTCTAGGCACGCCAATAGTGTGCCGCTGCAACTGTAAAGGTAACTCGTCAATCTGTACATCCGGAAGACCACGAGTAAGGCTCTCAACCTGCTCCTGCACAGCTGCAAGTATCTCAGTATCACCAAGGTCGCGAATAACAACTCTCCTAGCAGGCTCTGCTGCTGGGGCAGCAACTGGCGATCGTGGACGAACTACTGGACGAACAGGACCAACATCTGCATGCACCCAAGAGTTTGATCAGTTTTGAACAGTAACATCATGAATAAAAACAATAAACAGTGATATGGTCAGAGATTTTACCAATAGCGCCCCATTGCTCGCCATCCGGAAGCACCAAGTCCGGATCACCTCCGTAGTCCATACCCACATATGGATACTCAGAAAATGCCATCTCCTGACGCTCGAACCACCTAAATAAGGACTCAGTGAAAGTAATATGAGGTTGACCAGCATGCCGGGACATATGGTCAACCCACCTCTGCATACGTGGCTCGGTCGGAGAAGGCAAATCAAGCATGATGTACTGAGGTTGCATCAATGGGATTTTCTCCAAGATAAAGGCAGTCAGAATAGAACCAAATCCAAAGTTCTTCAGCCCCCCGTCCTTTACCTTGGTCAATTGACTTTTCATCTGAACAAGTACTGCATCACACCAGTTAAACACTTTCGGTTGGAGACACTCCAAGGCGTGCTGCATATAAGATCTGTTGGCAACATGTAAAGCTGCGCTACCTGCCATCCTACCAATGGTAAACAGAATGGACCTGAGAGACCTGTCAGTGATGTCACGGATATTGATCTTGCCGTCTTTGCTTGGCTGTGAACCTTCCCGGCAATACTGACGAATGTAGTCCCTGGTGGAATTAGTCCCTCGGACCGTACCTGACAAAGAAATGGGGGCACCCCGCCTTGACAGCCCAGTCAAGAAGTACATGTCCTCTATGGTCAAGGGGATGGTTTTCCCCCTAATCTGGAATACTTGGTTAACAGGATCCCAAGCATCAAGCATATACTGCAGTAAAGAAATCTGTGCTCTCATGCTAGAGATACGGAAGAACTTCAGCAGGCCACAGTTCCGAAGCGCGTTCACCGTGACTGGGTCATGGAGTGCAACCATGTCCTCTGCTTCATGTTCTCGTTCTCGCCATGTAAGGGACATTGTGTTCAAAGTTCCCTACAATCAAACAAGAGAAGGAGTAAGTTCCTGATTTTGATGAAAATCTGGCGAAAAATCATCAAAAAACTCATGCAAGGTCAGCTTTTCTAGGTCCAGCGCAGGCAGAGAGTATTCCCCTTGCGCTGAGAATCAGTCTGCCATAAGGCTGCCTGAAATACAGCGCAAGTTTCGAAAGGGGAACCTGCGCTGATGCCAGGGCGCCCTGATGAAACCCCTGGGGCTCAGAAACCCTGAAAAATGTGCATGAAACTGAAAAAGGAAACCATGAAAGTGAAGGGCTAAGGTTTAGCTCCTACCTGGTCCAAACGGCGCCGAAAATCGTCCACAGAATCTCCCGGAATCAGCTGGTGAAAATCAAGGAAGAAGAGGCACCTCCAGAGCTCCAACAAGCAAAATGCAAATGAAATGGTAAATGAGAGGAAAAAACCCCTTTTTATGACTTTTTACACAGTTTAAAGTTAAATATTAGGGTTATAATCTCGTTTTCATGCAAATATTGTCCATTTCTAACAAAATTTGTTGCAGCAATTGAAGATGAAGTACTACATTTGAAAAGAGAAAAGTTAGTAAAAGTAAAAAATTAAATTTGACCATGAATCGAGCAGTTTTACCACGGAATTTATGCTCGTTAAAAAATAGAAAAGTGTGAGCAAAAGTTTCCACCAGAGTTCAAGCTCATTAAAAAATGAACCTATCTCGGTAAATAACCATTGCGATCGTAAATTTATCAGCCTTAAAAGCCTTGGTCGTGTTTTCATCCATCACCTCCATTTCATTTGGCCGGTCGTTCACCCCCATATGTGTGTTTACCCATTTTGAGGAACAGCTGCAAAGAGTGATTTCACCTAGCCATCCCTGTGACACTACCGTGATTGGAAAATTCCAATTTGTACCTGGAATCTGCTGCTATCCCTGTTTATCACTCGTTCCTCAAAAGACAAGTCTTCTTTGAGCTCTTTTCACTGACTCGTAAAATATGAAAAGTTTGCTGAGTTTTGGCCTTCCAGCTCGTTAAACGACCGGAACGCTATCCCTCGTTTAGAATTTAATCTTTTTGGACCTGAGGGATTATTACACAAAAAGATCGAGCGCTTGTCTTGTTCGGCTCGTTAAAAGTACCGAACACTCATCCCTTCTGTATTGTTTTATACTTTTTCAGACTTAAGGGATTAGATGACGAAAAAGGAATTATGGAGTTAACTTTCTGTACCTTTTCAGACTCTCTAAAAATGAAAAGGACCGAGTTTTCCTTGTCGTTAGACTCGTTAAAATGATTAAATAGCGACAAACTTGTCTTTAGACGAGAACGAGTTTCCCTATCGCTAAGCTCGTTAAATCATAGCGATGGGCTTGCCCGAAGGGCAGGTTATAGAACAAGCATATGTTATCCTCCTCAAGCTTGACAAAAATAAAGAGGTACTGGTCAGAAATGACTGGGGAAAAATTGGGAGAACATCAAAGTTTAATGGTAGCAAGTCACTCTTGAACATGACACTTTTCCTCCGTACCACATCGGGTTGGGTTGTTTCATTCACCGGTCTCATCACCATGGTCCTCGCCAAACCATCCACATTTGGGGTAATGCTACTGATCCATCGCATCAGTGTCGTTATATGTTCAAGAGGGGTCATTCTGAAAGTGTCAACCGTGTCCCATCCACTGCCATACATTGTCCTTCATCCATTCATGATCGCCACCCTGAATCATATATCACAGTTTGTTTTCACCTCCACTAAAATCATTAACTCCGTTCCGTGTCATTGATGTGGGATTCATTAAGGCCCTCCTTTGACGGATCGCTTCTTGTCGACTTCAGCTCATTATCCAAGAAGTTGATCTAGGGACAACCCCATCAGTACTTTGAAGCTTGCATGCCTCAATGGCAAGTTTCTCACTTCCGGCGACAGGTATACATCAATGACCTTCGACCAGAAGATTTTGCGTGGCGTTCGACGCCAAGTCCTTTATTCACGCCACGTGAATTGTACTGCAGTACCTTGAGGGTCATTATCATTATCGGTGATTCCTCTCGCGCTTGTTAACGGTTTCCATCATTGACCGGTAATCAAGCGATGTCTTTCCATGTTCGACTTCAGCGAAATTCTCACATGGATCGACTTGTACTTAGAGTGAAGATCGAACGAGTTTGAAGACCCCGGATCTAGTTTCATCCATCCGGGCTGCGATACATATTCAGGAAATATAAAAGCATTTGTCATGTACATCATTGCAGCAGATGATCATCCTACTCAAAGGATGATAATTTCAGCAGAAAATTATCTGTCTACCATCAGACGATCGTCTGTTCTATGTACCAAAATGTATTTATAAAGCTGAGCATGGGAATGCCCGCCTCAGCTAGATCATGAAAACAGAATGAAAAATAATGTATTGTATTGTATTGTATTACAGGGCACTCCTCAGCACTGGAATGAACTTCGGACCCTCTAGATAAAGCATTTCACCCGATAAACGGCCTCATACTTTAGGGGGCAACTGTTATAGACATTTTTGTGCCTCGCAGCATGGAGCATGAAATGTCAATAATTACAGGGATCCTCAGTCCCTAAACATGTTGTTCTTACCCCTAAAAGAACAAGGTCATCAAACAACAGCACTTCCAATCAGTTCTCCACCTGAAAACACTTCAAAACAGGCTAATTTTGGATCATGTCAGCTGCTCCACTGAGCATCTGCGCTGGAATGCAACTGCTCCTCCTTGTACCTGCGCTGGAAGTCAAATCTAATGAAGGCTACCTGCGCTGGGCGAGATTGGCCAAGTGGCACACTTGGTTCATGAGATTCGCCCTGTGATGAGTAAGAGGTACTTGATCACCATGTGTAAGCAAGGATCTCCAAGTGGACTCAAGAACTGAAGATTAACTGAAGAGGGAGAGGACACTAGTCAGCTCTATGCCATTCTCAAGCTGACTCATCCTCTCTTCTTCTCTCCTATATATAGAGCTCTTCTATGAGGTCTAAGGAGGCTGGAATTTTGTGTAAAGCAAGGAGGTGCTGTTGGTTTACAGTTAGAGCTATTGGGTGATTGTTTTACTAGAGGTGAAGAGGAGAGTTCTTGCTGCTGGGGAGGTGCTGCTGGATTGGAGCCATCATTGGTTGTAACCTTCTCAGAACCCTGTTACTTCTATCAATAAAGTTTTGCATGTTCTCCTATATACTTGTATTGCATTGATGTATTGTATTTACATGTATATTTGATTCACTCTAATCCATGCATCAGTTATGAGTACTTGTATCTTGTAGTTTCCTCTCTTGTTTGTGCAGGATCTGTGTGTAGCTGGACCGGAAAAGAGAGCAAGGAGCTGGGAACAAGAGACAAAGAGAGAGGATAAGGATCGACTAAGCGAAAGACACCAGGTTGGTTAATCTCTTCTTCCTTCTCTCTGTACTTTCATAAAGGAAAATATCAAAGCTTTACTTTCAGTTGTTGCTAAAGACTGTCACCTTTAGAGTAGGGATAGGGTCATCCGAATCGGATACTTTTCCCCACAACATGAAGAAAGTGGAGCGAATACATATTTCATAAAAAATGTCGTTTAGGGCCTCAAAACGGCTCTAGAATTTGAGGACCCGAAAAACAGCTAAAAATAGTAAACTGTGCAATAATTAAGGAAACTGTAAAACTGAAAGAAGCAATTGTAGAGGTCCATGTAGAATTTTTGGGTGGCCACTGTTACATAGTAATTTGTCACCGTCCCTGTTATCCCTTCTCCCGCACATTGGAGGCCTTATTCCGGGACTTGTGAGAAGTGACGTAACCTAAAAACACTTGCATTGTATCCCCTTGAGTATGTACTTCATATGCCCTGAAGACACCTTCTGCAAAATACCCATAAAAATAGCCCTTTTTCCATTGGCGCGGTTCCACTGTGTATCACTTGCGCCAATGGGGGAAATCCTCCAAAGAGGGTGCACCAGCTGGCACTCTATCTCAGAGTCGCACTCGCGCCAGCCCAGTTGGGTAAAGTTTTTAACAAACAAACTTACGAAGGTTCTTCCTAACCTATTCATGAACTGATTCCATCTTGAGTTAGTTCAGTTCGGCTTCGAATCTCCATAGGAGGGAAGTAGTTCTCCACCTCTCATGGAAGCTTCTTAGTGATAAAGCCAACCCCATGAATATTGTGGAAAATCCTAACTCCTTCCCCTCTATCTATAAAAGCTTGTCCTTTTGCCTTTGACAAGTTAGTCTCCAAGTTCCAAATTCTAAGTCCCAAAGTCTGAGAATTGCTAAGCTCATGCTACAAGAAGCCTTCTTCATTCCCATGAAGCTAAATCTAAAGTGAGGAGATTCTTGTCCAAGTAACCAAGGAGAGAGAGGCTTGTTCCCCATTCCCAACAAGCTTTGCAAGGCATGTGCTGCTGATCACCCAGCCAAAGGAGGATTTGACGTCAAAACTATGGTTGTATTCTTCTTTGTTTATCAATAATAGACGACTATCATTATGGTTCCACTCTTATTGTCTTTTGTAACGATGATTGATTTATATCCTTTCTGACTGATATATAGTTGCATCTATTGGATTTTATGCTTGCGTTTGTGTCGTTCTTTGCATGTGCAGGTGTCCATTCACGAAGATCGTGGGGATTGTGAACAGCCGAAGCAAAGGAACGGGAGCGACGACTCTTCTACAAATATTAGCGTTGGAATCCAGGTAGGCCCTCATCATCGGTCTTTGATTTGCAATTAGGAGCCTGTGTGTTAGCGTTGTTTGATTATTGCTAGACCCCATTTGGGTTAGTAGGGATCGCCTCTGTCCATAGAGGGGATTTACCTCCACAACAATTTGGCGACTCCACTGGGGAGTTGGCTTTTTGCCTTGTTGTTTGATTTGTAAACTTTAGACGGAGCCTGAAGTACGGCCAGGTAGCCTTCGAAACGCTATTGCTCTGCATTAGCAAAGTAGATCAACGCCACTTCAGTCCATCTCCAGTTTGGTTTACGAGCTGAATGGATTGGAACTTGCCTTGTTTCTTGGTTGTTTCTTGGTTTCTCCTGCTTGACTAGCTTTCTGGGTTGAGTCCTTGTGTTTCTTCTTGCCCCTTGGTGTACTTGGGTACTGTTGACTTAGCTTTGGCTCGTTTGTTTTTTATTTTTCCATAGCAAACTCAGATGGCGCTCTTTTATAGCATTACAGTCGCGCCCATTGCCACCAGTTGCACATTGACAACCCGCGCCAATCACTAAAAGGCGTTATTTTCAGCCTGACAGTCACACCAGGCCTAGTAACTTTTGAAGTTTTCTTGTTTTTGAGCCTCCTGAGCTTGGTTTTTGTTCTGGGTACCTTTTTTCGACTACTTGAGTGTGTTGGAGTCTTGTTTGACTAGTTTTGAGTATCTTTTTTGAGAAATTCTTAATTTGATTTCCTTTGGTCATTACTTGGAGGTTTGTCCCAGTCTTTTCACAATTTTGCATCTCTTTGCTTTTGTTTTTGCCTTTGAGTGTTTTTATTTCTTGATCTTTGGAACTCTCACCCAATTTTCTTGATTTGCACTTGATTGGTTCTTGGATTACATTAGAATCATCTTGTGTTTGAGAATTCTCTTGCATAGATCACACTTGCATACTTAGAATTCTCATTTTCAGAATGTGCATAGATTACATTTGCATACTTTTCAAGTGAATTGTGCATAGATTACCTTTACCCTTTGGATGTTTGCCATTTTCTATCGATTTCACATTTCTAGCCCTAGGGCATCTAGTGGCTTTGTGTGTCGAGCCTTCCTCAGGTGTTTTGATCTTCTAGTGGTCGAGTCAATTCTTTGATTACTCCCTTGCACTTGTTTGGTGATTGTAAATTGTTTTGTTGCGTTATTTGGGTGACTTGCTTTGTCTTCACTTGAATTCCACTTTGTCTCACTTTGAGCCTAGATTACACGGCTCATTGGTGTCCTTGGGATCTTCCTTGTTATTTGGAGGTTTTATTTGTGATTTAGGGAACTGAATGTGTTTGCATTGAGTGAAATTTGTGTTTCTACTCTTTTGTTATCATTTCTCAATGTTGTTTAGTGCGTTTTGCCATCAATAAAAGAAAAATCTCTTTTGCTTTGTATTAGTTAATGAGAATTAGAACTTTTCATTTTGATTAGTGATTAGTGATCTTAAAGAAAAGTTTGTTAATTTCCATTAGCTGCATTAGGGAAGTTCTTTGTTGTTTTGTGATCATTTTGTTTGCGTGAAAGCTCTCAAACCCTCTCGTAACTAGCATTCATCGAATGAAATGACATATTTTGGCATATAGTTTGCATTTAAGGAATTTTGAGAGATTACATACGGTAAGGCCTGAAAACTGAAACCTAATACAAGATCAACTTTAAAATGAACTGAATGAATCTAACAACGCATTGGAACATAACGCACACATTTAGAGGTCTAGGCTAGAGACGTGCTCCGGCGTCATTAAACCTAGTCACTTTTGTTTCACTCAAGGTTGGGTGATTCCTCCTTCCGTGACGCAATAGTGGTCTAGTACGGATTTGTGCTCCCACGTACCGTCGAGTATATGGGGAGACCCCACTAGGTTATCATCCTTTATCTCTAGGAGGCCGTGTCTGCCGCCTTACAAGCCATAACGCACTGAACACAACATTCGGGAAGATTGACTGCCGTACGGAAAGTCCTTGGTTTTCATATGACTCCCAAGGTGTATATGCAGTTTTACGGATTTGTTTGGTAAACCTTTTGCCTAGTTTCTCTAGAGTAGTCACTTTCATTCCTTTTCGGACTCCCTAAAGAAAAGGTCCATCTGAGCACTTGTCACTTCAGGCTCATTAAACATTCGAAGGCGACTAGAGTCATCTTTTTTCCTTTTCTCGACTCTTTAAAAATGAAAAGGTCAAGTTTTGCTCCTGTGTCTTAAATTTTATTCGGCCATGATTCACATTTACCCAATTAGATCTTGTTTGCGTTAGTTTGAGTAGGGTTCTTTCTCGTTTGTGATGGCAACTTTTCCGAAGTTTACCAACCCAGGCATCCCCTATGTTGGGAATCCTGGTCATTTCCCTCCATTTGGCAATGTTGGTGCTCCTTACATGGCAACGTTGTCCCTTCCTGGCTTAACTGTTGGGTTGCCTGTTTGGTTGTTCTCAACCTCTCTAGTCCCTATCATCTTAACTGCTGGTCAATAAGTTCCTCCACCTGAACAACATCATGTTGATTCTAAGGTGGACCTCTCCCCTTCTTCGCCTGTTTCTGCGTCCTCATCTTCTACTTCGCCTGGTGAAAGTCTGGATTCAAGTAACCAGGTGGCTAAGAAGAAGAAGAAGAAGACGAAGAAGAAGAAGTCTCCTAAGCGAGAGGTTAAAAGTACAACTCAAGTTGAGCCACCTTCTGCTCCTCCGTGGAAGGTCAAATTTCCTTGTAGATTGTGCAAGGATGACCACCTTCTTCGTGATTGTCCTGGCATTCCCAGGATCTTAGAAGTATGGTCTCGTGATCCAGCTCGTCCCTCATCGTCCTCTGAAGCTCATGGTGATGCCACCCTATCAACTGACAACATTCAGAAGAAAGGGAAGATTCGAATCCCCTGTAGACTATGTGAAGGCAATCATCCCCTTCACCTTTGTCCGCTCATGGATAAAGCTTCCACTGTTTTGGAAAGTCTTACAGCTTCTTCACCCCAACTCCCTATTGGTTATCAGAGGCTCTCTTCTGACCCCCTCCTTGTGGACAAAGAGATCGACTTATATTCTTCTCTTGTCTGTCCTCCTCCTTCTGAACCTGGCTGTGCCAAGCCTGCTCCAGACCAACCATTGGTCAGAGAGAGTATCGACTTGGGTTCACAACCTATTAATTACTCTGTTCCGGAGGAGCATCATGATTCTACTGCTCATGTTCTTCTCGTCTCGTCGGATTCTTCTGAGTCTCAGAACAACCCTCCTATCCTCACTGATCAAGAGGGTCCTTCTTCGTCTCCTGTAGCACAGGGGGGCAATCATACGATTCCCCCACCAAGTAGTTCATTCGTTTCCTTCAACTGGAGTCATTTGACTACATTTCGCCTTCCATCCCATGTGCCTTTCCAGATTACAGTACATGCCTATGATAAGGAAATACCTGGCACTGTCTTGGATGAGGGTGCATCTGTCAGTCTCATGCCTTTCACTACTTGGCAAGCTTTGGGCTCCCCACAGCTTGTGCTAGTCGCACATAATCTGTTGGCGTTTGATGGAGGAACCAGTCAACCGTTAGGGATCCTCCCGAAGTTTCCTGTTACTTTGGGAGGCAAAACCGTCTATATAGACATATTGGTTACCCAAGGTGCTCGAGATTTCAGTCTTCTCCTTGGCCGCGACTATGTTTATGCCATGGGGGCCCTTGTCTCTTCACTTTTCCGTGTGGTTTGCTTTCCACACGATGGAAGGATTGTGACTATAGATCAATTATCGTTCTTTAGTCCCTTGGTGCCTCCTGCGCAGCTGCCATCCCCTCCTAGTTTTTATCCACCAGTTGTGTCTGCCCCACCGCAGGTCAACTACGTGGCTACTTATCCCGTGCCTGTATCTAGTAATGATGTCGTCGTGCATAGTGTCCTGGGGGCATTGGGTCCTGACTTCCAAGATGTTGTCCTTCCCCCGGGAGTGACACTCTTGGAAGCAACGACTTCCTGTTCATTATGATGAAGTTCGTTTGGAGCATAGTTCCTTTCCTATGTCAAGCTCCTTAAAAAATGAAACTGGGTCTGGTCGGAGCATAGTTCTCTTTCCTATGTCAAGCTCCTTAAAAAATGAAACTAGGTTTGGTCGGAGCATAGTTCGCTTTCCTATGTCAAGCTCCTTAAAAAATGAAACTGGATCTGGTCGAGCATAGTTCCTGATCTTGTGTCAAGCTCGTTAAAAAAAATGAAACAAATGTTATGAGGATAGTTCTTTCACTGTGTCAACCTCATTAAAAAATGAAACAGCTCCCTTTCCAAATCGAGTCTTTGATTAATATCTCGTAAAATCCAAGTCGAGTCTTTCCAAGATCTCGAAAGTGAATCTTCATTCCATCCACCTCGTTGAATGCAATGAAGCTTGGGGGGCATGCGAATTTATAACAAGCATAGTTTTTCATTTCAAGCTTGTGTAAACATGAAACAGAATCCAAGCAGAGTTCTCCATGGTTCAACTTATGTAAAAAATGAACCCATAGCCGATTTACATCTCGTGATTGCCGTTTATCCGCTAAATTCTGTTAGATGAACCTTGGTTGTCTCATTCCATCGCCACCATCTCTTTGGCCGATCATATGCTCTCACTTGGTTGTTTTTCCTTTCCTGAGGAACTGCAGCGATGAGTGGTTTTGTTAGCCAGCCTCTTGACCATTATATGTTTTGAGAAGTTCCACCATTGCTGGAACCAGTTTCTACCCTTTATACCACTCGTTCCTCTAGGATGAGTCACCTTTAAGCTCTTTTCTGACTCGTAAAATATGAAAAGATTGCCGAGTAGTTTCCCTTTTTGACTCGTTAAAGAGAATCAAAATGGAGGTCTGCTTTTAGCTCTTTTCTGACCGTCTAAATATGAAAAGACGGCGAGTTCTTCCTCTTGACTCGTTAAACATAAACTTTTCCGGCCGTGTAAAGACGAAAAGACTGTCGGGCCCTTGTTGTTTCAGGCTCATTAATGGTTATGAAATGACATGATTTCGGTCGCTTTTTTACTTTTTCAGGTCGAAGTCACTAATCGTGAAAAGTACTCCTTGATCGTAATGGTCGGGCGGTTCTTTCGAGCATTTTTTTATACTTTTTTGGGCTCGCGAGACAACTTTACGAAAATGGACACCCCTGGAGTTTCCTTTTCTGCTGTCTTTTCAAACTCTCTAAACATGAAAAGATGCCGAGTTCTTCCTCTGTCAGGCTCGTTAAAACTTGATGACATTGGATTCTGTTGAAATGACACTTTACAAGCATATGCTATCCCCGTCAAGCTTGTTGATAAAAATAACTGGGGTACTCGCCAGAAATGGTGGGGAAAATGGAACCATAATCATTGTCGTGTGAGTAGTATGTCGCTCTTGAACATGGCACTTGTCTGCATTCGTGTCTAGATGGGGACATCTCATCTTGTTTTTACACTTGCCTCCGTGGGTTTGGGTTATCCTGTTTGATGTCTCATCTGCTCATTGCCTTGTCACCATGACCCCTGATCATTTGATGTCAAATACTACCAAGTCCACTGTCGTGCCGCCAATATGTTCAAGAGAAGTTGACCTCTGCGGAATACTCAACCTCCCTCTGATACCTCACATAAAACATCTTATCCTTCTCTGTCTCGTGTCGATGATGTGGAAAACATTATGGCCCTCCTTCGATTAAGGTCACTTCCTGTCGACTTCAGCTCATTATCCAGGAGGTTGACCTAGAGACTCCCTTCAGGTGCCTTGGAGCCTGCATGCCTCAATGGCAGGTTCTTCATGTTCGACGCGAGGTTTTCATCATTGGCCTCCGATCGAATGATTCTACGGGTGTTCGACGCCAGGTCACTGATTTGCACGCCTTAGATTGTACCTATAGTACCTTGAGGACCATTGTCATTATTGGTGGTACCTCTCGTGTCTGTTAACAGTTTTCATCATTGACTGGTAATCAGACGATATTCTTGCATGTTCGACTTTGACTCCCATATTTGCATGCTTGAACTTGTACTTTGTTCGGGTCGAGATGGAGTGCAAGACCCTGGATTTTGTCTGTTGAGATCCAGGTTGCGATTTTGTGGATTATTATGATCATTACATGACTCATTCACTAGATGGCTATGACCATGCCTGAGTCTACTTATCGATCCTTACTGGATGGGTGCACCCATACCTTGGATCTAGATTTTTATGTACTTTGCTATGGATGGCTACGCCCATACCACATATATCATGTACTTGAGATATCAGTTGTACTTCTTCATGAAGGTTCTCCGGCGGCAGTGTTTTCACTTGGCCATGTTCTTGTAAATCATTTCACCCCTCTCTCTCTCTTGAGCTTCATGCTTTAGGGGGCATCTGTTACACAGTAATTTGTCACCGTCCCTGTTACCCCTTCTCCCGCACATTGGAGGCCTTATTCCGGGACCTGTGAGAAGTGACATAACCTGAAAACACTTGCATTGTATCCCCTTGAGTATGTACTTCATATGCCCTGAAGACACCTTCTGCAAAATACCCATAAAAATAGCCCTTTTTCCATTGGTGCGGTTCCACTATGTATCACTCGTGCCAATGGGGGAAATCCTCCAAAGAGGGCGCACCAGCTGGCGCTCTGTCTCAGAGTCACACTCGCATCAGCCCAGTTGGGTAAAGTTTTTAACAAACAAACTTACAAAGGTTCTTCCTAACCTATTCATGAACTGATTCCATCTTGAGTTAGTTCAGTTCGACTTTGAATCTCCATAGGAGGGAAGTAGTTCTCCACCTCTCATGGAAGCTTCTTAGTTACAAAGCCAACCCCATGAATATTGTGGAAAATCCTAACTCCTTCCCCTCTATCTATAAAAGCTTGTCCTTTTGCCTTTGACAAGTTAGTCTCCAAGTTCCAAATTCTAAGTCCCAAAGTCTGAGAATTGCTAAGCTAATGCTACAAGAAGCCTTCTCCATTCCCATGAAGCTAAATCTAAAGTGAGGAGATTCTTGTCCAAGTAACCAAGGAGAGAGAGGCTTGTTCCCCATTCCCAACAAGCTTTGCAAGGCATGTGCTGCTGATCACTCAGCCAAAGGAGGATTTGACGTCAGAACTATGGTTGTATTCTTCTTTGTTTATCAATAATAGACGACTATCATTATGGTTCCACTCTTACTGTCTTTTTTAATGATGATTGAGTTATATCCTTTCTGACTGATATATAGTTTCATTTATTGGATTTTATGCTTGTGTTTGTGTCGTTCTTTGCATGTGTAGGTGTCCGTTCACGAGGATCATGGGGATTGTGACAAGTCGGAGCAAAGGAATGGGAGTGACGACTCTTCTACAAATATTAGCATTGGAATCCCGGTAGGCCCTCATCATCGGTCTTTGATTTGCAATTAGGAACCTACGTGTTAGCGTTGTTTGATTGTTGCTAGACCCCATTTGGGCTAGTAGGGATCGCCTCTATTCGCAGAGGAGATTTACCTCCAAAACAGCCACCAATACTCGCTTGGATCACCTCGTGCACCTAATTGGCACTAATTTCATCAAAGAAGCTAATCTAGAATTTTGGTGTTAACAGGAAAGTGTCAAGAGCTTTCTTTTCAAATTTCTTCATAAATAGGTTGGCTACTATAGGGGATAGAGGAGACCCCATACCTACTCCAGATGTTTTCTCGAGAAATTCACCTTGGAAGGCGAAGAAAGTGGAGCGAATACATATTTCCAAAAAAACGTCGTTTAAGGCCTCAAAATGGCTACGGAAGTTTAGGACCCAAAAAAACTGCTAAAAATAGTAAACTGTGCTATAATTAAGGAAAATGAATAACTAAAATAAGCAATGGTGGTGGTCCTAGTAGGATTGGCGGGTGGCCACCAATATCCACTTGGATCACCTTGTGCGGCCAAATGACACTAATTTCATCAAAGAAGCTAATCTAGAATTTTGGCGTTAACAGGAAAGTGTCAAGAGCTTTCTTTTCAAATTTCTTCATAAACAGGTTGGCTACTATAGGGGATAGAGAAGACCCCATACCTACTCCAGATGTTTGCTCGAAGAATTCCCTTGGAAGGTGAAGAAAGTGGAGTGAATACATATTTCCCAAAAAACGTCGTCTAGGGCCTCAAAATGGCTCCGGAAATTTAGGACCCGAAAAACTGCTAAAAATAATAAACTGTGCAATAATTAAGGAAACAGAAAAACTGAAAGAAGCAATGGTGGGGTCCAAGTGGAATTGGCGAGCGGCCACCAATATCCACCTAGATCACCTTGTGTGGCCAATTGGCACTAATTTCATCAAAGAAGCTAATTTAGAATTTTGACATTATTAGGAAAGTGTCAAGAGCTTTCTTTTCAAATTTCTCCATAAATAGGTTGGCTACTATAGGGGATAGAGGAGACCCCATACCTACTCTAAATGTTTGCTCGAAGAATTCACCTTGGAAGGTTAAGAAAGTGGAGTGAATACATATTTCCCAAAAAATGTCGTTTAAGACTTTAAAATGGCTCTGGAAGTTTAGGACCCGAAAAACTGCAAAAAATAGTAAATTGTGTTATAATTAAGGAAACTGAAAAACTGAAAGAAGCAGAGGTGGGGGTCAAAGTGGAATTGGCGAGTGGCCACAAATATCCACCTAGATCACCTCATGCAGCCAATTGGAACTAATTTCATCAAAGGAGCTAATCTAGAATTTTGGCGTTAATAGGAAAGTGTCAAAAGCTTTCTTTTCAAATTTCTCCATAAAAAGGCTGGCTACTATAAGGGATAAAGGAGACCCCATACCTACTCCAAATGTTTGCTCGAAGAATTCATCTTGGAAGGTGAAGAAAGTGGAGCGAATACATATTTCCCAAAAATCATCGTTTAGGGCCTCATAACGGCTCCGGAAGTTTAGGACCCAAAACACTGCTAAAAATAGTAAACTATGCTATAATTAAGGAAACTGAAAAACAGAAAGAAGCAATGGTGGGGGTACAAGTGGAATTGGCGGGTGGCCACCAATATCCTCCTAGATCACCTCATGCGACCAATTGGAACTAATTTCATCAAAGAAGCTAATATAGAATTTTGGTGTTAACAGGGAAGTGTCAAGAGCTTTCTTTTCAAATTTCTCCATAAATAGGTTGGATACTATAGGGGATAGAGGAGACCCCGTACCTAGTCCAGATGCTTGCTCAAAGAATTTACCTTGGAATGTGAAGAAAGTGGAGTGAATACATATTTCCCAAAAAATGTCGTTTAGGGCCTCAAAACAGCTCCGGAAGTTTAGGACCCGAAAAACTGCTGAAAATAATAAACTTTGCTATAATTAAGGAAACTGAATAACTGAAAGAAGAAATGGTGGGGGCCCAAGTAGAATGGCGGGTGGCCACCAATATCCACTTGGATCGCCTCGTGTGGCCAATTGACACTAATTTCATCATGGAAGCTAATCAAGAATTTTGCCGTTAACAGGAAAGTGTAAAGAGCTTTCTTTTCAAATTTCTCCATAAATAGGTTGGCTATTGTAGGGGATAGAGGAGACCCCATACCTACTCTAGATGTTTGCTCGATGAATTCACCTTTGAAGGTGAAGAAAGTGGATCGAATACATATTTCCCCAAAAAACGTCGTTTAGGGTCTCAAAACGGCGCTGGAAGTTTATGACTGAAAAACTGATAAAAATAGTAAACTGTGCTATAATTAAGGAAACTGAAAAATTGAAAGAAGCAATGGTGGGTGTCAAAGTGGAATTGGCGTGTGGCCACAAATATCCAGCTAATCTAGAATTTTGGCACTAATTTCATCAAAGAAGCTAATCTAGAATTTTGGCGTTAAGAGGAAAGTGTTAAGAGCTTTCTATTCAAATTTCTCCATAAAAAGGTTGGCTACTATAGGGGATAGAGGAGACCCCATAACTACTCCAAATGCTTGCTAGAAGAATTCATCTTGGAAGGTGAAGAAAGTAGAGCGAATACATATTTCCCAAAAATCGTCGTTTAGGGCCTCAAAACGGCTCCGGAAGTTTAGGACCCGAAAAACTGCTAAAAATAGTAAACTATACTATAATTAAGGAAACTAAAAAACTGAAAGAAGAAATTGTGGGGGTCCAAGTGGAATTGGCGGGTGGCCACCAATATCCAGCTGGATCACCTCGTGCGGCCAATTGGCACTAATTTCATCAAAGAAGCTAATCTAGAATTTTGGCGTTAGCAGGAAAGTGTCAAGAGCTTTCTTTTCAAATTTCTCCATAAATAGGTTGCCTACTATAGGGGATAGACGAGACCCCATACCTACTCCAGATGTTTGCTCGAAGAATTCAGCTTGGAAGGTGAAGAAAGTGGAGTGAATACATATTTCCCAAAAAACTTCGTCTAGTGCCTTAAAACGGCTCCGTAAGTTTACGACCTGAAAAACTGCTAAAAATAATAACCTGTCCAGTAATTAAGGAAACGAAAAAACTGAAAGAAGCAATGGTGGGGCTCCAAGTGGAATTGGTGAGTGGCCACCAATATCCACCTGGATCAGCTTGTGCGGCCAATTGGCACTAATTTCATCAAAGAAGCTAATCTAGAATTTTGGCATTAATAAGAAAGTGTCAAAAGTTTTCTTTTCAAATTTCCCCATAAATAGGTTGGCTACTATAGGGGATAGATGAGACCCCATACCTACTCTAGATGTTTGCTCAAAGAATTCACCTTGGAAGGTTGATAATGTGGAGTGAATACATCTTTCCCAAAAAATGTCGTTTAAGGCCTTAAAATGACTTTGGAAGTTTAGGACCCGAAAAACTACTAAAAGTAGTACACTGTGCTATAATTAAGGAAACTCAAAAACTGAAAGAAGCAATGGTGGGGGTCCAAGCGGAATTGGTGGGTGGCAACCAATTTCCACTTGGATCACCTTGTGTGGCCAATTGGCACTAATTTCATCAAAGAAGCTAATCTAGAATTTTGGCGTTAACAAGAATGTGTCAAGAGCTTTCTTTTCAAATTTCTCCATAAATGGGTTGGCTATTATAGGGAATAGAGGAGACCCCATACTTACTTTAGATTTTTGCTTGAAGAATTCACCTTGGAAGGTGAAGAAAGTGGAGCGAATACATATTTCCCAAAAAACGTTGTCTAGGGCCTCAAAACTGTTCCGAAAGTTTAGGACCCAAAAAACTGCTAAAAGTAGTAAACTGTGCTATAATCAAGGAAACTGTAAATCTCAAAGAAGCAATGGTTGGGGTCCAAATGGTATTGGCGGGTGGCCACCAATATTGACCTGGATGACCTCGTGCAACCAATTGGCACTAATTTCATCAAAGAAACTAATCTAGAATTTTGGTGTTCATAAGAAAGTGTCAAGAGATTTCTTTTAAAATTTCTCCATAAATAGGTCGGTTACTATAGGGGATAGAGGAGTCCCATTACCTACTCAAGACGTTTGCTCAAAAAATTCACCTTGGAAGGTGAATAAAGGGGAGCAAATACATATTTCCCAAAAAACGTCGTTTAGGACCTCAAAACGGCTCCGAAAGTTTAGGACCCGAAAAACTACTAAAAATAGTAAATTGTGCTATAATTGAGGAAACTGAAAAACTAAAAGAAGCAATGGTGGGGGTGCAAGTTGAATTGGTGAGAGGCCACCAATATCCAGCTGGATCACCTCATGCAGCCAATTGGCACTAATTTCATCAAAGAAGATAATTTAGAATTTTGGCATTAACAGGAAAGCGTCAAGAGCTTTCTTTTACAATTTCTCCATAAATAGGTTGGCTTCTGTAGGGGATAGAGGAGACCCCATACCTACTCCAGATGTTTTCTCGAAGAATTCACCTTGGAAGGTGAAGAAATTGGAGCGAATACATATTTCCAAAAAAACTTCGTTTAGCGCCTCAAAACAACTCCGGAAGTTTAGGACTTGAAAAACTGCTAAAAATAGTAAATTGTGCTATAATTAAGGAAACTGAATAATTGAAAGAAGAAATGGTGGGGGTCCAAGTAGAATTGGTGAGTGGCCACAAATATCCACTTGGATCGCCTCGTGTGGCGAATTTGACACTAATTTCATCATGGAAGCTAATCGAAAATTTTGGCGTTAACAGGAAAGTGTCAAGAGCTTTCTTTTCAAATTTCTCCATAAATAGGTTGGCTACTGTAGGGGATAGAGGAGACCCCATACCTACTATACATGTTTTCTCGATGAATTCACCTTGGAAGGTGAAGAAAGTGGAGTGAATACATATTTCCCAAAAAACGTCGTTTAGGGCCTCAAAACGGCTGCAGAAGTTTAGGACCCGAAAAACTACTAAAAATAGTAAACTGTGGTATAATTAAGAAAACTGAAAAACTGAAAGAAGCAGAGGTGGGGGTCCAAGTGGAATTGGTGGGTGGCCACCAATATCCACCTGGATCACCTCGTGCGGCCAATTGACACTAGTTTCATCAAAAAAGATAATCTAGAATTTTGGCGTTAACAGGAAAGTGTCAATAGCTTTCTTTTCAAAATTTTCCATAAATAGGTTGGCTACTATAGGGGATAGAGGAGACCCCGTACCTACTCCAGATGTTTTCCCAAAGAATTTATCTTGGAAAGTGGAGCGAATACATATTTCCCAAAAGAGGTCGTTTAGGGCCTCAAAAGGGCTCCGAAAGTTTAGGACCCGAAAAACTCTTACAAATAATAAACTGTGCTATAATTAAGGAAACTGAAAAATTGAAAGAAGCAATGGTGGGTGTCTAACCGGAATTGCTGGGTGGCCACCAATATCCACAAGGATCACCTTGTGTGGCCAATTGGCACTAATTTCATCAAAGAAGCTAATCTAGAATTTTGGTGTTAATAGGAAAGTGTCAAGAGCTTTCTTTTCAAATTTCTCCATAAATAGGTTGGCTGGTATAGGGGATAGAGGAGACCCCATACCTATCCCAGATGTTTGCTTGAATAATTCACCTTGCAAGATGAAGAAAGTAGGGCGAATAAATATTTCCAAAAAACATCGTTTAGGGCCTCAAAACAGCTCCGGAAGTTTAGGACCCAAAAAACTGCTAAAAATAGTAAACTATGCTATAATTTGGGAAACTAGAAAACTGAAAGAAGCAATGGTGGGGATCCAAGTGGAATTGGTGGGTGGCAGAAATTATCCACCTGGATCACCTCGTGTAGCAAATTGACACTAATTTCATCAAAGAAGCTAATCTAGAATTTTGGCGTTAACAGGAAAGTGTCAAGAGCTTTCTTTTCAAATTTCTCCATAAATGGGTTGGCTACTATAGGGGATAGAGGAGACCCCATACCTACTCTAGATGTTTGCTCAAAGAATTCAGCTTGGAAGGTGAAGACAGTGGAGGGAATGCATATTTCCCAAAAAACGTCGTCTAGGGCCTCAAAACTGTTCTGGAAGTTTAGGACCCAAAAAAGTGCTAAAAGTAGTAAACTGTGCTATAATTAAGGAAACTGTAAAACTGAAAGAAGCAAATGGTTGGGGTGCAAGTGGTATTGGCTGGTGGCCACCAATATCGACCTAGATGACCTCGTGTGGCCAATTGGCACTAATCTCATCTAAGATGCTAATCTAGAATTTTGGCGTTAACAGGAAAGTGTCAAGAGCTTTCTTTTCAAATTTCTGCATAAATATGTTGGCTACTATAGGGGATAAAGGAGACCCCATACCTACTCCAGATGTTTGCTCGGATAATTCACCTTGGAAGGTGAAGAAAGTGGATCGATTACATATTTCCCAAAAAAGGTCGTTTAGGGCTTCAAAAGGGCTCCGAAAGTTTAGGACCCGAAAAACTGCTAAAAATAATAAACTGTGCTATGATTAAGGAAACTGAAAAACTGAAAGATGCAATGGTGGGGTTCTAAGCGGAATTGGCGGGTGGCCACCAATATCCACCAGGCTCAACTCGTGTGGCCAATTGGCACTAATTTCATCAAAGATGCTAGTCTATAATTTTGGCGTTAACAGGAAAGTGTCAAGAGCTTTCTTTTCAAATTTCTCCATAAATAGGTTAGCTACTATACGGGATAGAGGAGACCCAATACCTACCCAAGATGTTTGCTTGAATAATTCACCTTGTAAGGTTAAGAAAGTGGGGTGAATACATATTTCCCAAAAACGTCGTTTAGGGCCTCAAAACGGCTCCAGAAGTTTAGGACCCAAAAAACTGCTAAAACTAGTAAACTGTGCTATAATTTATGAAACTGAAAAGCTGAAAGAAGCAATGGTGGGGATCCAAGATGAATTGGTGGGTGGCCGTAAATATCCACCTGGATCACCTCGTGCGGCCAATTGACACTAATTTCATCAAAGAAGCTAATGTAGATTTTTGGCGTTAACAGGAAAGTGTTAAGAGCTTTCTTTTCAAATTTCTCCATAAATAGGTTGGCTACTATAGGGGATAGAGGAGACCCCATAACTACTCTATATGTTTGCTCGAAGAATTCACCTTGGAAGGTGAAGAAAGTGGAGTGAATACATATTTCCCAAAAAATTTCGTTTAGGGCCTCAAAACGGCTTCGAAAGTTTAGGACCTGAAAAACTGCTAAAAATAGTAAACTTAAAAATTGAAAGAAGAAATGGTGAGGATCCAAGTGGAGTTGGCGAGTGGCCACCAATATCCACCTGGATCATCTCGTGCGTCCAATTGGCACTAATTTCATCAAAGAAGCTAATCTATAATTTTTGCATTAACAGGGAAGTGTCAAGAGTTTTCTTTTCAAATTTCTCCATAAATAGGTTGGCTACTATAGGGGATAGAGCAGACCCCATACCTACTCCAGATGTTTGCTCGAAGAATTCAATTTGAAAGGTGAAGAAAGTGGAGCGAATAGATATTTCCCAAAAAACGTCATCTAGGGCCTCAAAACGGCTCCTGAAGTTTAGGACCCGAAAAACTGCTAAAAAAAGTAAATCATGCTATAATTAAGGAAAATGAAAAACTGAAAGAAGCAATGGTGGGAGTCCAAGTGGAAGTGGCAGGTGGCCACCAATATCCACCTAGATCACCTTGTTCGACCAATTAGCACTAATTTAATCAAAGAAGCTAATTTAGAATTTTGGCGTTAACAGCAAAGTGTCAAGAATAGTAAAGGACGGTAGTTCAAGACCCGAAAAACTTCTAAAAATAGTAAACTATGCTATAATTAAGGAAACTGAAAAATTTAGAGCAACAATGGTGGGGGTCTAAGTGGAATTTGCGGGTGGCCACCAATATCCACCTGGATCACTTGGTGCAAGTAATTGGCACTAATTTCATCAAAGAAGCTAATCTAGAAATTTGGTATTAATAGGAAAGTGTCGAGAGCTTTCTTTTCAAATTTCTCCATAAATAGGTTTTCTACTATAAGGGATAGAGGAGACCCTATAGCTACTCCAGATGTTTTCTTGAATAATTCACCTTGGAATGTGAAGAATGTGGAGTGAATACATATTTCCCAAAAAACGTCGTTTAGGGTTTCAAATTGGCTCCAGAAGTTTAGGACCCGAAAAACTGCTAAAAATAATAAACTGCGATATAATTAAGGAAACTGAAAAAATGAAAGAAGCAATGGTGGGGGTCCAAGTTGAATTGGCGGGTGCCCACCAATATCCAGCTTGATCAATTCGTGCGGCCAATTGGCACTAATTTCATCAAAGAAGCTAATCTAGAATTTTGGCGTTAATAGGAAAGTGTCAAGAGCTTTCTTTTCAAATTTCTCCATAAATAGATTGGCTACTATAGGGAATAGAGGAGACCCCATACCTACTCCAGATATTTCTCGAAGAATTCACCTTGGAAGGTGAAGAAAGTGGGGCGAATACATATTTCCCAAAAAAACGTCGTTTAGGGCCTCAAAACGGCTATGGAACTTTAGGACCCAAAAAAATGTTAAAAATAGCAAACTGTGCTATAATTTAGGAAACTGAAAAACTAAAAGAAGCAATGGGGGGGGTCCAAGTGGAATTGGTGGGTGGCCATCAATATCCACCTAGATCACCTCGTGCGGCCAATTGACACTAATTTCATCAAAGAAGCTAATCTAGAATTTTGGCGATAATAGGAAAGTGTCAAGAGCTTTCTTTTCAAATTTTTCCATAAATAGGTTTGCTACTATAAGGGATAAAGGACACAACATACCTACTCCAGATTTTTGCTCAAGAAATTCACCTTGGAAGGTGCAGAAAGTGGAGCGAATACAAATTTTCCAAAAAAATTCGTTTAGGGCCTCAAAATGACTCTGGGAGTTTAGGACCCGAAAAACTGTTAAAAATAGTAAACTGTGCTATAATTAAGGAAACACAAAAACTGAAAGAAGAAATGGTGGGTTCATAGTGAAATTGGCCGGTGGCCACGAATATCCACTTGGATCACCTCGTGCGGCCAATTGGCACTAATTTCATCAAAGAAGTTAATCTAGAATTTTGGCGTTAACAAGAAAGTGTCAAGAGCTTTCTTTTCAAAATTCTCCATAAATAGGTTGGCTACTATAGGGGATAGAGAAGACCCCATACCTAATCCAGATGTTTGCTCAAATAATTCACCTTGTAAGGTGAAAAAAGTGGAGCGAATACATATTTCCAAAAAAATGTCATTTAGGGCCACAAAACGGCTCCGGAAGTTTAGGTCCCGAAAAACTGCTAAAAATAGAAAACTGTGATATAATTAAGGAAACTGAAAAACTGAAAGAAGAAATGGTGGGATTCCATGTGGAATTGCCAGGTGGCCACCAATGTCTAATTGGATCACCTCATGCGGCCAATTGGCACTAATTTCAGCAAAGAAACTAATCTAGAATCTTGCTTTTGACAGGAAAGTGTCAAGAGCTTTCTTTTCAAATTTCTCTGTAAATAGGCTGGCTACTATAGGGGATAGAGGAGACCCCATACCTACTCCAGATATTTTCTTGAACAATTCGCCTTGGAAGGTGAAGAAAGTGGAGCGAAAAAATATTTCCCAAAAAACGTTGTGCAGGTCCTCAAAACGAATCCAAAAGTTTAGGACCCGAAAAAATGCTAAAAATAGTACACTGTGTTATAATTAAGGAAACTAAAAAACTGAAAGAAGCAATGGTCAGGGTCCTAGTGGAATTTTCGGGTGGCCACCAATATCCACTTGGATCACCTCGTGCGGCCAATTGGCACTAATTTCACCAAAGAAGCTAATCTAGAAATTTGGCGTTAACAGGAAAATTTCAAGAACCTTCTTTTCAAATTTCTACATAAATAGGTTGGCTATTATAGGGGTGAGAGGAGACCCCATACCTACTCTAGATGTTTGCTTGAAGAATTCACCTTATAAGGTGAAGAAACTGGAGTGAATACATATTTCTCAAAAAACGTTGTTTAGGGCCTCAAAACGGCTCCGAAACTTTAGGACCCAAAAAACTGAAAAACTAAAAGAAGCAATGGTGGTGGTCAAGTGGAATTAGCAGGTGGCCACCAATATACACCTAGATCACCTCGTGCAGCCAATTGGCACTAATTTCATCAAAGAAGCTAATCTAGAATTTTGGCGTTAACAGGAAAGTGTCAAGAGATTTCTTTTCAAATTTCTCCATAAATAGGTCGGCTACTATAGCGGATAGAGGAGAACCCATACCTACTCCAGATGTTTGCTAAAAGAATTCACCTTGGAAGGTGAAGAAAGGGGAACGAATACATAATTACCAAAAAAACATAGTTTAGGGCCTCAAAATGGCTCCGGAAGTTTAGGACCCGAAAAAATACTAAAAATAGTAAACTTTGCTATAATTAAGGAAACTAAAATACTGAACGAAGCAATGGTGGAGCTCCAAGTGGAATTTGCGGGTGGCCACCAATATCTAGCTGGATCACCTCGTGTGGCCAATTGGCACTAATTTCAACAAACAAGCTAATCTAGAATTTTGGCATTGATAGGAAAGTGTCAAGAGCTTTCTTTTCAAATTTTTCCATAAATATGTTGGCTACTACAGGGGATAGAGGAAACCCCATACCTCCTCCAGATGTTTGCTCAAATAATTCACGTTGGAAGGTGAAGAAAGTGGAGCGAATACATATTTCACAAAAAACGTCGTTTAGGGCCTCAAAATAGCTCCTGAAGTTTAGGACCTGAAAAACTGCTAAAAATAGTAAACTGTGCTATAATTAAGGAAACTGAGAAACTGAAAGAAGCAATCATGGGGGTCCAAGTGGAATTGGTGGGTGGCCACCAATATCCACCTGGATCATCTCGTGCAGCCAATTAGCACTAATTTCATCAAAGAAGTTAATCTAGAAATTTGGCGTTAACAGGAAAGTGTCAAGAGCTTTCTTTTCAAATTTCTCCATAAATAAGTTGGCTACTATAGGGGATAGAGGAGACCCCATACCTACTCCAGATGTTTTCACGAAGAATTCACCTTGGGAGGTGAAGAAAGTGGGGCCGATACATATTTCCCAAAAAACATCGTTTAGGACCTCAAAACAGCTCTGGAAATTTAGGACCCGAAAAACTGCTAAAAATAGTAAACTGTACTATAATTAAGGAAACTAAAAAACTGAAAGAAGCAATGGTGGGTGTCTAAGTGGAATTAGCAGGTGGCCACCAATATCCACCTGGATCACCTCGAGCGGCCAATTGGCACTAATTTCATCAAAGAAGCTAATCTAGAATTTTGCCGTTAACTAGAAAGTGTCAAGAGCTTTCTTTTCAAATTTCTCCATAAATAGGTTCTCTACTATAGAGGATAGAGGAGACCCCATACCTATTCCAGATGTTTGCTCGACGAATTCACCTTGGAAGGTGAAGAAACTGGAAGTTTAGGAACTGAAAAGCTGCTAAAAATATAAACTGAAAAATTGAAAGAATCAATGGTGGGGGTCCAAGTGGAGTTGGCGTGTGGCAACCAATATCCACCTAGATCACCTCGTGCAGCCACTTAGCACTAATTTCATTAAAGAAGATAATCTAGAATTTTGGCATTAACAGGAAGGTGTCAAGAGCTTTCTTTTCAAATTTCTCCATAAATATGTCGTCTACTATAGGGGTTAGAAGAGACATCATACCTACTCTAGATGTTTGCTCGAATAATTCACCTTGAAAGGTGAAGAAAGTGGGGCGAAGACATATTTCCCAGAAAACGTCGTTTCGGGCCTCAAAACGACTCCGGAAGTTTAAGACCCGAAAATCTGTTAAAAATAGTAAACTCTGCTATAATTAAGGAAACTGAAAAACTGAAAGAAGCAATGGTGTGGGTCTAAGTGGAATTGGCTGAACACCATTATCCACCTGGATCACCTCATGCGACTAATTGGCACTAATTTCGTAAAAGAAGCTAATCTAGAGTTTTGGCGTTAATAGGAAAGTGTCAAGAGCCTTCTTTTCAAATTTCACCATAAATAGGTTGGCTACTATAGGGGATAGAGGAGACCCCATACCTACTCCAGTTGTTTGCTCGAAGAATTCACCTTCAAAGATGAAGAAAGTGGAGCGAAAACATATTTCCCAAAAAAACATCGTTCAGGGCCTCAAAACGGCTCCGGAAGTTTAGGGCCTGAAAAACTACTAAAAATAGTAAACTGTGCTATAATTAAGGAAACTGAAAAACTGAAAGAAACAATGGCGAGTGTCAAGTGGAATTAGCGGGTGGCCACCAATATCCACCTGGATCACCTCGTGCAGCAAGTTGGCACTAATTTCATCAAATAAGCTAATCTAGAATTTTGGTGTTAACAGGAAAGAGTCAAGAGCTTTCTTTTCAAATTTCTCCATAAATAGGTCGGCTACTATAGGGGATAGAGGAGACCACATACCTATTCTAGATGTTTGCTCGAAGAATTCACCTTGGAAGGTGAACAAAGGGGAGTGAATACATAATTCCCAAAAAACGTCGTTTAGGGCCTCAAAACGGCTCCAGAATTTTAAGACCCGAAAAACTACTAGAAATAGTAAATTGTGCTATAATTAAGGAAACTAAAAAACTGAAGAAGCAATGTTGGGGGTCCGAGTGGAATTGGCGGTTGGCAACCAATATCCACCTGGATCATCTCGTGTGGCCAATTGGCAGTAATTTCATTAAGGAAGCTAATCTAGAGTTTTCGTGTTAATAGGAAAGTGTCAAGAGCTTTATTTTCAAATTTCTCCATAAATAGGTTCATTACTATAGGGGATAGAGGAGACCCCATACCTACTCCAGATGTTTGCTCGAAGAATTCAACTCGGAAGGTGAGAAAATGGAGTGAATACATATTTCCCAAAAAACATCGTTTAAGGCCTCAAAACGGCTCCGGAAGTTTAGGACACAAAAAACTGCTAAAAATAGTAAACTATGCTAAATTAAGTAAACTAAAAAACTGAAAGAAGCAATGGTGGGGGTCCAAATTGAATTGGCAGGTCCAAGTTAAATATGTTGGCTACTATATGGGATAGAAGAGACTCCATACCTACTATAGATGTTTGCTCGAAGAATTCGCCTTGGAAGGTGAATAAAGTGGGGCAAATACATATTTCCCAAAAAACATCGTTTAGGGCCTCAGAACGACTCCAGAAGTTTAATACCTGAAAATCTATTAAAAATAGTAAACTGTGCTATAATTAAGGAAACTGAAAAAATGAAAGAAGAAATGGTGTGGGTCTAAGTGGAATTAGCGGGTGAACACCATTATCCACCTGGATCACCTTGTGCAGCCAATTGGCACTAATTTCATCAAAGGAGCTAATCTAGAATTTTGGCGTTAATAGGAAACTGTCAAGAGCTTTCTTTTCAAATTTCTCCATAAACAGGTTGGCTACTGTAGGGGATAGAAAATACCCCATACCTACTCTAGTTGTTTGCTTGAATAACTAACCTTGGAAGGTGAAGAAAGTGGAGCGAATACATATTTCCCAAAAAACGTCGTTCAGGGCCTCAAAACGGCTCCGGAAGTTTAGGACCTCAAAAACTGATAAAAATAGTAAACTGTGCTATAATTAAGGAAACTAAAAAAATGAAACAAGCAATGGTGGGGGTCAAGTGGAATTGGCGGGTGGCGACAATATCCACCTGGATCATCTCGTGCAGCTAATTGGCACTAATTTCATCAAAGAAGCTAATCTAGAATTTTGGCGTTAACAGGAAAGAGTCAAGAGTTTCCTTTTCAAATTTCTCCATAAATAGGTCGGCTACTATAGGGGATAGAGGAGACCCCATACCTACTCCAGATTTTTTCTCAAAGAATTCATCTTGGAAGGTGAAAAAAGGGGAGCGAATACATAATTCTCAAAAAACGTCGTTTAGGGCCTCAAGGCGGCTCCGGAAGTTTAGGACCCGAAAAACTACTAGAAATAGTAAATTGTGCTATAATTAAGGAAACTGAAAAACAGAAAGAAGCAATGTTGGGGGTCCAAGTGGAATTGGCAGGTGGCCACCAATGTCCACCTGGATCACCTCGTGCAGCCAATTGGCACTAATTTCATCAAACAAGTTAATCTAGAATTTTGGCATTAACAGGAAATTGTCAAGAGCTTTCTTTTCAAATTTCTCCATAAATAGGTTGGCTACTATAGGGGATAGAGGAGACCCCATACCTACTCCAGATGTTTGCTCGAAGAATTCACCTTGGAAGGTGAAGAAAGTGAAGCAAATACATATTTACAAAAAAACATTATTTAGGGCCTCAAAACGGCTCCAGAAGTTTAGGACCCGAAAAACTACTAGAAATAGTAAACTGTGCTATAATTAAGGAAATTGAAAAATTGAAAGAAGCAATGTTGGGGGTCCAAGTGGAATTGGCGGGTGGCCACCAATGTCCACCTGGATCACCTCGTGTGGCCAATTGGCACTAATTTCATCAAAGAATTCACCTTGGAAGGTGAAGAAAGTGGACCGAATACATATTTCCCAAAAAACGTTGTTTAGGGCTTCAAAACGGCTCCGGAAGATTAGGACCTGAAAAACGACTAAAAGTAATAAACAACGCTATAATTAAGGAAACTGAAAAATTGAATGAAGCAATGGTGGGGTTCCAAGTTGAATTGGCGGGTGACCACCAATATCCACCTGGATCACATCGTGCGGCCAATTGACACTAATTTCATCAAAATATCTAATCTAGACTTTTGGCGTTAACACGAAAGTGTCAAGAGCTTTCTTTTCAAATTTCTCCATAAATAGGTAGGCTACTTTAGGGGATATAGGAGACCCCATACCTACTCCAGATGTTTTCTCAAATAATTCACGTTGGAAGGTAAAGAAAGTGGAGGGAGTACATATTTCCCAAAAAACGTCGTTTAAGGCCTCAAAACGGCTCTCGAGGTTTAGGACCCAAAAATATGAAAAACTGAAAGAAGCAATGGTGGGGGTCCAAGTGGAATTTGTGGGTGGCCACCAATATCCACCTCAATCACCTCGTGCAGCCAATTAGAACTAATTTCATCAAAGAAGCTAATCTAGAATTTTTGCATTAACAGGAAAGTGTCAAGAGATTTATTTTCAAATTTCTCCATAAATAGGTTGGCTACTATAGGGGATAGAGGAGACCTCATACATACTCCAGTATTTGCTCGAAGAATTCACCTTGGAAGGTGAAGAAAGTGGAACGCATACATATTTCCCAAAAAACTTCGTTCAGGGCCTCAAAACAGCTCCGGAAGTTTAGGACCCGAAAAGCTGCTAAAAATAGTAAACTATGCTATAATTAAGGAAAGTGAAAAACTGAAAGAAGTAATGGTGGCGGTGCAAGTGGAATTGGCGGGTGGCCACCAATATCCACCTGGATCACCTCATGTGACAAATTGGCACTAATTTCATCAAAGAAGCTAATATAGAATTTTGGCGTTAAGAGGAAAGTGTCAAGAGCTTTCTTTTCAAATTTCTCCATAAAAGGTTGGCTACTATAGGGGATAGAGGAGACCCCTTACCTACTCCAGTTGTTTTCTCGAAGAATTCACCTTGGAAGGTGAAGAAAGTTGAGCGAATACATATTTCCCAAAAGAGGTCGTTTAGGGCCTCAAAACAGCTCTGGAAGTTTAGGACCTTTAAAATTGCTAAAAATAGTAAACTGTGCTATGTTTAAGGAAACTGAAAAAGTGAAAGAAGTAATGGTGGGGGTCAAGTGGAATTGCTAGGTGGCCACCAATATCCACCTGGATCACCTCGTGCAGCCAATTGGCTCTAATTTCATCAAAGAAGCTAATCTAGAATTTTGGCGTTAAGAGGAAATTGTCAAGCTTTCTTTTCAAATTTCTCCATAAATAGGTTGGCTACTATAGGTGATAGAGGAGACCCCATACCTACTCTAGATGTTTGCTTGAAGGATTCACCGTGGAAGCTGAAGATAGTGGAGCGAATACATATTCCCAAAAAACGTCGTTTAGGGCCTCAAAACAGCTCTAGAAGTTTAAGACCCGAAAAGCTCCTAAGAACAGTAAACTGTGCTATAATTAAGAAAACTGAAAAATTGAAAGAAGAAATGGTGGGGGTCCATGTGGAATTGGCGGGTGACCACCAATATCCACCTAGGTCACCTCGTGCGACCAACTGGCACTAATTACATCAAATATGCTAATCTAGAATTTTGGCGTTAACAGGAAAGTGTCAAGAGCTTTCTTTTCAAATTTTTCCATAAATAGGTTGGCTACTATAGCGGATAGAGGAGATCCTATACCTACTGCAGATGTTTTCTAGAGGAATTCACCTTGAAAGGTGAGGAAAGTGGAGCGAATACATATTGCCCAGAAAACATCGTGTAGGGCCTCAAAACAGCTTCAGAAGTTTAGGACTCGAAAAACTGTTAAAATAAGGAAACTGAAAAACTAAAAGAAGCAATGGTGTGGGTGTAAGTGGATTTTGCAGTTGGCCACAATTATCCACCTGGATCACTTCGTCCAGCCAATTGGCACTAATTTCATCAAAGAAGCTAATCTAGAATTTTGGCGTTAACAGGAAAGTGTCAAGAGATTTCTTTTCAAATTTCTCCATAAATAAGTTGGCTATTATAGGGGATAGAGGAAACCCCATACCTACTCTAGATGTTTGCTCAAATAATTCACCTTGGAAGGTGAAGAAAGTGGAGCGAATACATATTTCCCAAAAAACGTCGTTTAGGTCCTCAAAATGCCTCTGAAAGTTTAGGACCCGAAAAACTGCTAAAAATAGTAAACTGTGATATAATTAAGAAAACTGAAAAACTGAAAGGAGCAATGGTGGTAGTCCAAGTGGAATTGGTGGGTGGCCATAAATATCCACCTAGATCACCTCATGTGATGAATTGGCAAAAATTTCATCAAAGAAGCTAATCTAGAATTTTGGCATTAACAGGAAAGTGTCAAGAGCTTTCTTTTCAAATTTCTCCATAAATAGGTTGGCTACTATAGGGGAAAGAGGAGACCCCATACCTACTCCAGATGTTTTCTTGAAGAATTCACTTTGGAAGGTGAAGAAAGTGGAGGGAATACATATTTCCCAAAAAACATCGTTTAGGGCCTCCAAACGGCTTCGGAAGTTTAGGACTCGAAAAACTACTAAAAATAGTAAATTGAAAAATTGAAAGAAGCAATGGTGGGGGTCCAAGTGGAGTTGGAGGGTGGCCACCAATATCCACCTGGATCACCTCATGTGGCCAATTGGCACTAATTTCATCAAAGAAGCTAATCTAGAATTTTGGCGTTAACAGGAATGTGTAAAAAGTTTTCTTTTCAAATTTCTCCATGAATAGGTTTGCTACTGTAGGGGATAGAGGAGACGCCATACCTATTCCAAATGTTTTCTCGTAGAATTCACCTTGAAAGGTGAAGAAAGTGGAGCGAATAGATATTTCCCAAAAAACATCGTCTAGGGCCTCAAAACGGCTCTGAAAGTTTAAGACCCGAAAAACTGCTAAAAATAGTAAACCGTGCTATAATTAAGGAAACTGAAAAACTGAAAGAAGCAATGGTGGAAGTCCAAGTGGAATTGGCAAGTGACCACCAATATCAAGCTGGATCAGCTCGTTGGACCAATTGGCACTAATTTCATCAAAGAAGCTAATTTAGAATTTTGGCATTAACAACAAAGTGTTAAGAGCTTTCTTTTCAAATTTCTCCATAAATAGGTTGGCTACTATAGGGGATATAAGGGGCCCCATACCTACTCCAGATGTTTGCTCAAAGAATTCACCTTGGAAGGTGAAGAAAGTGGAGCGAATACATATTTCCCAAAAAATGTCGTTGAGGGCCTCAAAACGGCTCCGGAGGTTTAGGACCCGAGAAAATGCTAAAAATAGTAAACTTTGCTGTAATTAAGGAAACTGAAAAAATGAAAGAAGAAATGGTGCGGGTTTAAGTGGAATTGGCAGGTGGCCACCAATATCCACCTGTATCACCTCATGTATCCAATTGGCACTAATTTTATCAAAGAAGCTAATCTAGAATTTTGTCATTAACAGGAAAGTGTCAAGAGCTTTCTTTTCAAATTTCTCCATAAATAGGTTGGCTAATATAAGGGATAGAGGAGGCCCCATACCTACTCCAGTTTTTTGCTTGAAGAATTCACCTTGGAAGGTGAATAAAGTGGAGCGAATACATATTCCCCAAAAAATGTCATTCAAGGCCTCAAAACGGCTCTGGAAGTTTAGGACCTAAAAAACTGTTAAAAATAGTAAACTATGCTATAATTAAGGAAATTGAAAAAATGAAAGAAGCAATGGTGGGGGTCAAGTGCAATTGGTGGGTGGCCAACAATATCCACCTGGATCGCCTCGTGCAGCCAATTGGAACTAATTTCATCAAAGAAGCTAATATAGAATTTTGGCGTTAACAGGAAAGTGTCAAGAGATTTCTTTTCAATTTCTCCATAAATATGGCAGCTACTATAGGGGATAGAGGAGACCCATTACCTACTCCAGATGTTTGCTCAAAAATTTCACTTTGGAAGGTGAAGAAAGGGGAGTGAATACATATTCCTCAAAAAACGTCGTTTAGGACCTCAAAACTGCTCCGGAAGTTTAGGACCCGAAAAACTACTAAAAATAGTAAATTGTGTTATAATTAAGGAAACTGAAAAACTGAAAGAAGCAATGCTGGGGGTCCAAGTGGAATTGGCGGGAGGCCACCAATATCCAGCTGGATCACCTCGTGCAGCCAATTGGCACTAATTTCATCAAAGAAGCTAATCTAGAATTTTGGCGTTAAGAGGAAAGTGTCAAGAGCTTTCTTTTCAAATTTCTCCATAAATAGGTTGCCTTCTGCAGGGGATAGACGAGACCCCATACCTAATCCACATGTTTGCTCAAAGAATTCACCTTGGAAGGTGAAGAAAGTGGAGCAAAACATATTTCCCAAAAAACGTCATTTAAGGCCTCAAAACGACTCTGGACATTTAGGACTCGAAAAACTGCTAAAAATACTAAACTATGCTATAATTAAGGAAATTGAAAGACTGAAAGAAGCAATGGTGGGGGTGCAAGTGGAATTGGCGGGTGGCCACCAATATCCACCTGGATCACTTCGTGCAGAGAATTGGCACTAATTTCATCAAAGAAGCTAATCTATAATTTTTGTGTTAACAGGAAAGTGTCAAGAGCTTTCTTTTCAAATTTCTCCATAAATAGGTTGGCTACTATATGGTATAGAGAAGACCCCATACCTACTCCAGATGTTTTCTCAAAGAATTCACTTTTGAAGGTGTTAGTGTCGGTCTTGAGCCCTCCATCGATGATCAAAAGCTCTTTGCATATGCATAGGTAGGTGTCTCATCAGTGTCAGTCTTGCATCCCATTAGGCATGCCATAACACTGATGGAGGAGCTGGTCTTTTGTGCCCTTCTTGGTTTTGCTGGAGCAGGTCATGTCATTTAATGAGCTTGTGTTATACTTGTTTATTTTGGTCTTGAGATCCCAAGTCTTAGGTCTAGGGTTTTAAGTCAAAAATCACTGCAAAGTCATGAGTCAAAGGTTCATGTGCCCAGCAAACCAGAAGGAAGCATGTACATATGTTTCATTAATATTTTTCATCAGTTGCAGCTCATTTATACCTTGGTTTTAAAAACTCTGTTTTTAAACCCAAGGTCATGTGAAATTTGCAAAAATAAAGAAAATTTTCAAAATTCTCCAAAATGTCGGCAATAACCCTGGTCTCCTCACTAGCATCCCTCAGATGGCTAACCTACAAAAAGAACGGAGTTAAAACATTCAAAAGGCCAAAATCAGGACAAAATGAACTCAAAAACAGTGTTAAAATGAATGCCAAAGCAAAAACATTACAAAGTGGGTTTGGTAAGTTAATTTTTTCAAATTTGGGCATATAAAGGCCAAATTTCCCTCTAAGGAGCCTCATTATGCATTTGAGAGCAAGCAAACACACTTGAGAGGTCGAAGAAGGCGATTTGCAGCAAAATTGGGTATTTGCCTAGTGTGCGACCACTCAGGCAGGGTGCGCGACCACTTGGGTGGGGCGCGACCACTCAATGCAATTTTTGCTGTGTAAATTTACAAGGGCGCGACCACTCAGCAGGGGCGCGACCACTCAGCACGGGGGCGCGACCACTCAGGTCGATTTGCCCAGGAACCTCCAAAATCGACCCAAACTCTCTCTCATTCACTCAATCGGTCGAGGTAGGGTCTCTTTATACATTTGAAAGCTAGAGATATGAATTCATGGGCTTAATATGTATGTTATCACAGAAAAAATGCATGGAGAAAGGATAGGAATGATTGTTTGTGTTGTAGGCATTATGCTAGGGTTATGTTTGTTTTTCAAGGTTTATAATTCCTTTTTCCCTCCTTGGTTTCCCATTTTGGTTCACAAATGTCAGTGTGTCTCTCTCTTTTATCTCATTTGCAAACTATACTAAAAATCCCATCCCAAAGTTCCTAAAACCCTAACCCCTCCTCAAAACCCTAATGCCTATCTATCCTTCCCAAACCCTAATGCCTATCTATCCTTCCCAAACCCTAATGCCTATATACCCTACTCAAACCCTAAAGCATTATCACACAGCAGTTAATAAAACAAAAGATATATAAAAACACAGCAAAGATAAAAAGAAATGTTATGAAAAAGAAAAGAGTATATATATATGGCAAATGCATGTGCATGTTCGCCAACAAAATAGAGTCAAGTATTACCATGCCATAGCCTAGCCACTACAAGAGCAAAAAGACATATTGTTGTGTAAAAATCAGAGGCAAGGATGCTGTGTAAACATTCATGCCAAAATCAACAATATACAGCTGTACATGATGCTCAAAATGGACAGTTTGCTGTGATAGGGTTTGCACAAGAACAATTGTTGCATCTCCCCAATTTTAAACTCCCTACTTTTCCCTTCATTAAAATCCCAGTTCAATTGCTCTATTCCTTCCCTAAAAATCCCAGTGCAATTGAAATCCCTCTTCCCTTTTGTCAACATGTAACTAAAGCCCCTTTTTCCCTCATGACAAATGCAAACTAATGCTTTGTTTCCCCTTAGCATCAAAAGCACATAAACTTGAAAAAACAGAGTATGCTTATAAAGTACAGTCAAAGACAAATTAAAGGAGCAGCCTGTTGATGCTAATGATTGATGCTACCCCATACCCCTATGATCATGCTATCCTTTACCCCATGTTAAAAAAAAATATATTGTCCTTTCCCTTGGTGATCATTACACATATTTTCCCTAATAAAGTATTTATTTGCAAATGATTTCCAAATGATAAGAGATGAGGAACATGTTTGATATTTTGTGAATCAGTCCTTCAAATTCCCTGTTTTTATATATTTCCCTTTCCTTATTAAAAGTTCCCCCCCTAACATTTCCTTCATGATTTTTTCCCCTTGAAAACAACATACTTCTCAGCATTTTGCAGGCAGGGCAGCAATCAGTTGTGTTCTTTTTCTCCACCTTGCTCAATAACATCATGTCAACCACTGAAACTAATGAGCAAGGTGATGACCGGTCTTCTTCTTCGGAGTCTGAGGTACAGAGGCCTTGGAAGGGTGGCAAAGGTGGTCATCATAAGAGAGAAGAGCCCACTTCTCTAGCAGAGTTACAGGCTTTCCCTTTGGCAGTGACTTTTTTCCGGTACATGTCATGTCTTGAGTTTTGTGAGAGGCTGGCCCAGATTCAACACCACAGGGAGTTGGCCCGATTATTTGTTTTGCACCTTCATGACGGGCAGGTCACTCTTGCAGGGGTGAATTTTGTGTTCTCTCCTGAGATGATTTCAGAGGGTACCGGGATACCCAATGTGGGTGAGGTGTGTCCAAAGCGCAAGATGCTGGACTATGTATATTTCGAGCCATATGTCAGGCCAGCATTCATGAGTCATTTGTCGGGGATCTTTCCTTTCAGGTTCCTCCGGGCGGAGTATGCTTCTATTATGCGGCTTATCATGCACTACTTCACATGTGAGGGGAGATTTTCTCGGGTCTTCTCTTATCACATTCGCTTGCTGATGCACTTCACCCGGGTGAGGATGATGAACATCCCGGTTTTCTTTTTCCATGATATTCAGAGGATGGTGTCAGTGTTCCAGAGGCGGTCTCCAGCTCAGCAGTATCGGAGTTTGTGCCATCACGGTCTTATCCAGCTTATTGTTGCCCATCAGTTGACTCAGCAGGGCATTGCATGGGCAGACTTCATTTCTCGGGATTTCTTCACAGAGCCACAGCCAGAGCCACAGCCCGAGCCACAGCCAGAGGTCATTTTTGAGGAGGGAGGTCCTTCACATCAGCCTGAGATCACTGTTCCGAGACACATGGCTTCCTCACCTCGCCTCACTTATCAGAAAGGCCCGAGGGCCTTGTTTGCAGCAGCTCGGCGAGTACTTTCTCCACAGCAGGTGGAAGGGGTCTCGCCATCATCATCAGCTACAGGTCAGCGAGTGTTATCTCCACATCAGGTGGAAGGGGCCTCGCATTCTTCATCAGCGGTATGAGAGGGCAAACAGCCCGTGACAGAGGAGGAGAGAGCCATTGACATGCCGGTTGACATCATTGATCTTAATGCTCGCTCCCCTACATCAGATTTGCACGAGATCATCCGACAGAGAGAGGCGGAAAACCGCTTGCTGCAGGAGAAGCTTGATATGGCCAAGTGGACAATAAATTACTTGGAGCAGCGTAACAAGCAACTAGAAGAGGAAAAAGAGTTGGATGAACTATGGAGAATTCGTAGCAACCGAGACTTGAACCGTAGGAGGCCGGGTGACTTGTGGCCTAGGGACCGGAATCAAGGCTCATCAGTTCAAATGTACACTTGCAGCAGCTGTTGGAGAAAGCCAACCGAGACAAAAGGTAGCTCAGACACATGAAGGATCATTATTGGGCAAGAATGCATGTTTGCAAAGCAAGGATGAAGATCCTTCAACGGCGGTTGAACGAGGCTCTTTCAAGGAAGAAGAAGGCCAACCCACTCCGTATCTTGGCTGAGGCATCACTCACTCACCATGATACTCATTAGTATCCTCCCAGCAGCAAACACAAGAAATTTTGAGGATTTTGAGGCATTTTTGGCATTTTTTAGCATTTTACAGGTTTTGGTCATTTGAGTGGTCTCACCCCCCGCGCGACCACTCATGGGGACAGCTCAGATTGAGGAAAACTCTACATATTTGGATTTGTCATGAAAAAATACACTTGGATATGGATGGGTTTCAAATTTTATGGAGATTTGGGCCTCCAAAAGCTCAAAATACATGCAAATTTTGACTTTCTGCCCCTTTTTTGAGTTGCAGAAAGCTGCCTTGGAAGAAATGATTTTTGAGGGCGCAAATCAACTCCAAATTCCGAAATTCCACTTGCGTTGGAAAGTAGACTCCTAGACCTTTCCAACGAGCTATCTTTCACCTGATTTGGACACCGGGAAGGCCTTCAACCAGAGCTGCAAAGGGGCGCGACCACTCAGGATCAGGGGCGCGACCACTCAGGGAAAATTGCCAGATTTGACCATTTTGGCCAGCAAAACACTGTTTTTACTCTTGGATGATTTTTGGGCATGTAAATAAGAAACTTTGGTGTAATTTTCATGGCACATGTATGCATTTACTCTCCTTTGACACTTCTAGAACTTTCTTTGATGTAAATAGTGAAAATTTAATGCATGGATTAGTTTCCTAAGTTTTAGAGGCAAGTTGTTTTGACTGCCTATTATCTAGTTCTTAGTTTAGAATTAGTTCAAACTTCTCCTAGGAAGCTGAGCTCGACCCCTAGAGGTGGGGAAAGGAGTTAGATTAGCTATATGATGCCTTCTCATCCTCATTTTGATGGTTGGACTCTTGAGGGAGAAACTCTATTGTATATTTTACTTGTATCTCTGCAATTTGAGAAAAAGGAAGGCCAGGGTTTTGCAGACATCATTGTGGATTCTTGTGGATTATTGTGTTGATGGTGTGTTTCCTACTTGTCATTGTAAGTGTGTTTATGTGTTCCATCTCTTATTCTATTGCTGCTAATTAAACAACATAAGTGATAAAGTTTGAATTCATGCATGCCATGCTCAGCTTTCAATTTTGTTTAATATTTATGTTTTCCACTGTCTAAAGAGGATTCAAAGTCATTGTTTGCCCTCTTTAGCTCCCTCTCTTTCTTCCTGGATCATCCATCTCAACTAAAGGCATCAGCACAAACTCTTACCTTGCCCCAAAGACCCACCTGCAAAAACTGAGCTCAATCCCCACACCCTGAATTGCACTCCCTCCAATTGCCACCAAAAACCCCAAAAACTTTAAATCAACCCTCCTCATCAGTTTACTAGCCTAATATTTTTGATCCTAATTGGTCAGCTCACCCCATTGAGAAAATACCTTGATTCTGACCGGAGAGAGCCTTCTCCTTCCTCGTAGGGCTAGCTACGAGGTGTAATGGTTTGATGTAGCCTTGATATTTGTCTATCTCAGCCTAGGTGAAATTTCAAGCGCTAACATAGTGGCAACCATACTGGGGAGAACAAACTTGTTTGTGTTGATGTGTTTGTTTCATAAGTCTTATACGGAGCCTGAAGATACGCCAGGTAGCCTTCGAAAACGCTCTTGTTTTACATCAGCGCAAGTAGATAAACGCTGCTTCAGTCAATCTCCGTGAGCTTGTGAAAACAACACTTCGATTGCATTTTACCCCAGTACATGTATCAAGTTCAGATCTAATTGTTGATGGTGGACAACGATCAGACACTTGAAAGGCTGAAATCATTCACCTGGTGACTCCCTTCACTGAAAAATCCAGAGATCAATGCTTCATGGTGACTTCACTGCAGAGAGATCAGTAGCTTTGAGCTTTTCAAGATGGATCAGATCGCAAGAAGATATGCTCCCTTGAGCCGAGATCACATTCCCGGTTTTCCAAACAAAATTCGGAAGGTAGATTGGTCAAAGAATTTGCCTACATTTAATGATGATGGTAAGAAGGATGCTGCTCTACATCTGGTTAGATTTCATATGCATATTCACAAGTTGAAGGTGGATTTTCCTGAAGATTTCTTGATGAAGATATTCTTGGCCACTCTAGAAGGTAAAGCTCAATCATGGTATGAAAGTTTGCCGCCTGCTTGTATTTACTGTTTAAAGGATTTTCATGCTATGTTCATTGAAAGATATAAGGACTCTTATCCATCATTGAATTTAGTTCAAGACTGTTGCAAGCATGCCTATAGTTTTATTGAAAGCCTTGAGAAGTTTTATGAAGATGATAATTTCATGGATGAAGAGATCATGGAATCCCTGTATGAAAATCCGTTTCAGCAGCACATAGAAATCTTAGAGGATACTTGTCAAGATCAACAGGTTGAAGATGGCCATATGGCTGTAATTGATGAAAGAGAAGAGCTTGTTTTAGATCTGCCTACAGAAGAAGACAGCGTGCAAGATAGCCAAGATTCAATTTTAGAATGTAATGCAGTCAACTCAGCTATTTCAGATCAAAATTCAGATCATGGTGACCAAGAATACCTTGTGCTGAAGCCCATCAAAGAGAGCTCTACTGTTGAGATCATAGACAGAGTTTTGGATTCAGATGTTCATGAACAGCAAGGTGAGATCTTTGTGCAAGTAAGTGATGAATCTCCTTTCAATAGCTCAGTAATAAATGATAGTTTGAGTGCCCTATCATATGAACATAATTACTGTTTAAGCAGAAGAAAACAAAAGGCATTGTCTCCTTTGTCTGAAGAGGAGATAGATCAGCTCTTGAAAGGTCCTGTTACAGCCCAAGCTACAGCAGATTTGCAATGCACACCTAGTCAGGAAAGTGTTGGAGAAACTTCTTCCTCTTTTGAAAAAGATGACTGTCTTATAATCAGTTTTGTAGACCAGCAAAAAGATAATTTTTTCTTTCACAAAGATAATAAGGCTGTCATGTTTGATAATCTCGAAGATTGTTTTTTGTTTAAGAATGATCTACAACACATTTTGACTACCGAAGATCATAGCATACAGGATTACCTTTCAGATTCTTCATATGTTTCATGTGCTGAAATGTTTTTCCAAGAAGAGATCTGCTCATCCATTTGTTCGGAGTTTTTTGAAGCCCATGAGCATACTTTCACTGTAGCACATGAGGAAGGCAGATCAGAATTTGAAACAAAAGACACCTTGTTCTTTCAGCAGGAGGTGGCAATGGCAAATCTTCATGTTTTTCACGATCCTCTAGCAAGTTTGTTGCAGCCAGCAATGATAGTGTTTATTGCAGTCTTCAGTGATGAAGGAGATCATGGTCAGCTATGTCTTTGGATGCCTGGTTACCAGTATCTATTGTTGATCATGAGATCTGATTGGGAGAATCAGTCAAGAAGGCATCTGCTTGATTGGTTGCATTGGCATTTTGATATAGTTTGATGTATATTGTCTTGTAAGAAACACCGGTGGTTGTCATCATGATTTCACATCTTGATGGACTGCTGCCCTTCTCTTGTTTTAGTTAAGTCAGTCATGAGTCATTTGTGTTTGGTATATTGAGTGAGTTTTTTTCAAGTTATTTCAGTTTTCCATCGAGTCGGTTTGAGTCAAGTTTCAGTTAAGTTTCAGTCACTTTTTAGTCAAGTTTTCATTCAATAAATGAGTCAAAGTCTTGTGTCGTTTGCCGAAATAATGACTCCATTGCCCAATGGATAAAGCACTGGTCTGCTCTCCCAGAGGTCTAAGGTTCTTGGCACCTCCAAGGAGCTACCATCCCCAATCGGAGCCAATGTTAGTGTCGGTCTTGAGCCCTCCATCGGTGATCAAAAGCTCTTTGCATATGCATAGGTAGGTGTCTCATCAGTGTCAGTCTTGCATCCCATTAGGCATGCCATAACACTGATGGAGGAGCTGGTCTTTTGTGCCCTTCTTGGTTTTGCTGGAGCAGGTCATGTCATTTAATGAGCTTGTGTTATACTTGTTTATTTTGGTCTTGAGATCCCAAGTCTTAGGTCTAGGGTTTTAAGTCAAAAATCACTGCAAAGTCATGAGTCAAAGGTTCATGTGCCCAGCAAACCAGAAGGAAGCATGTACATATGTTTCATTAATATTTTTCATCAGTTGCAGCTCATTTATACCTTGGTTTTAAAAACTCTGTTTTTAAACCCAAGGTCATGTGAAATTTGCAAAAATAAAGAAAATTTTCAAAATTCTCCAAAATGCCGGCAATAACCCTGGTCTCCTCACTAGCATCCCTCAGATGGCTAACCTGCAAAAAGAACGGAGTTAAAACATTCAAAAGGCCAAAATCAGGACAAAATGAACTCAAAAACAGTGTTAAAATGAATGCCAAAGCAAAAACATTACAAAGTGGGTTTGGTAAGTTAATTTTTTCAAATTTGGGCATATAAAGGCCAAATTTCCCTCTAAGGAGCCTCATTATGCATTTGAGAGCAAGCAAACACACTTGAGAGGTCGAAGAAGGCGATTTGCAGCAAAATTGGGTATTTGCCTGGTGCGCGACCACTCAGGCAGGGTGCGCGACCACTTGGGTGGGGCGCGACCACTCAGCGCAATTTTTGCTGTGTAAATTTACAAGGGCGCGACCACTCAGCAGGGGCGCGACCACTCAGCACGGGGGCGCGACCACTCAGGTCGATTTGCCCAGGAACCTCCAAAATCGACCCAAACTCTCTCTCATTCACTCAATCGGTCGAGGTAGGGTCTCTTTATACATTTGAAAGCTAGAGATATGAATTCATGGGCTTAATATGTATGTTATCACAGAAAAAATGCATGGAGAAAGGATAGGAATGATTGTTTGTGTTGTAGGCATTATGCTAGGGTTATGTTTGTTTTTCAAGGTTTATAATTCCTTTTTCCCTCCTTGGTTTCCCATTTTGGTTCACAAATGTCAGTGTGTCTCTCTCTTTTATCTCATTTGCAAACTATACTAAAAATCCCATCCCAAAGTTCCTAAAACCCTAACCCCTCCTCAAAACCCTAATGCCTATCTATCCTTCCCAAACCCTAATGCCTATCTATCCTTCCCAAACCCTAATGCCTATATACCCTACTCAAACCCTAAAGCATTATCACACAACAGTTAATAAAACAAAAGATATATAAAAACACAGCAAAGATAAAAAGAAATGTTATGAAAAAGAAAAGATTATATATATATGGCAAATGCATGTGCATGTTCGCCACAAAAACAGAGTCAAGTATTACCATGCCATAGCCTAGCCACTACAAGAGCAAAAAGACATATTGTTGTGTAAAAATCAGAGGCAAGGATGCTGTGTAAACATTCATGCCAAAATCAACAATATACAGCTGTACATGATGCTCAAAATGGACAGTTTGCTGTGATAGGGTTTGCACAAGAACAATTGTTGCATCTCCCCAATTTTAAACTCCCTACTTTTCCCTTCATTAAAATCCCAGTTCAATTGCTCTATTCCTTCCCTAAAAATCCCAGTGCAATTGAAATCCCTCTTCCCTTTTGTCAACATGTAACTAAAGCCCCTTTTTCCCTCATGACAAATGCAAACTAATGCTTTGTTTCCCCTTAGCATCAAAAGCACATAAACTTGAAAAAACAGAGTATGCTTATAAAGTACAGTCAAAGACAAATTAAAGGAGCAGCCTGTTGATGCTAATGATTGATGCTACCCCATACCCCTATGATCATGCTGTCCTTTACCCCATGTTAAAAAAAAATATATTGTCCTTTCCCTTGGTGATCATTACACATATTTTCCCTAATAAAGTATTTATTTGCAAATGATTTCCAAATGATAAGAGATGAGGAACATGTTTGATATTTTGTGAATCAGTCCTTCAAATTCCCTGTTTTTATATATTTCCCTTTCCTTATTAAAAGTTCCCCCCCTAACATTTCCTTCATGATTTTTTCCCCTTGAAAACAGCATACTTCTCAGCATTTTACAGGCAGGGCAGCAATCAGTTGTGTTCTTTTTCTCCACCTTGCTCAATAACATCATGTCAACCACTGAAACTAATGAGCAAGGTGATGACCGGTCTTCTTCTTCGGAGTCTGAGGTACAGAGGCCTTGGAAGGGTGGCAAAGGTGGTCATCATAAGAGAGAAGAGCCCACTTCTCTAGCAGAGTTACAGGCTTTCCCTTTGGCAGTGACTTTTTTCCGGTACATGTCATGTCTTGAGTTTTGTGAGAGGCTGGCCCAGATTCAGCACCACAGGGAGTTGGCCCGATTATTTGTTTTGCACCTTCATGACGGGCAGGTCATTCTTGCAGGGGTGAATTTTGTGTTCTCTCCTGAGATGATTTCAGAGGCTACCGGGATACCCAATGTGGGTGAGGTGTGGCCAAAGCGCAAGATGCTGGACTATGTATATTTCGAGCCATATGTCAGGCCAGCATTCATGAGTCATTTATCGGGGATCTTTCCTTTCAGGTTCCTCCGGGCGGAGTATGCTTCTATTATGCGGCTTATCATGCACTACTTCACATGCGAGGGGAGATTTTCTCGGGTCTTCTCTTATCACATTCGCTTGCTGATGCACTTCACCCGGGTGAGGATGATGAACATCCCGGTTTTCTTTTTCCATGATATTCAGAGGATGGTGTCAGTGTTCCAGAGGCGGTCTCCAGCTCAGCAGTATCGGAGTTTGTGCCATCACGGTCTTATCCAGCTTATTGTTGCCCATCAGTTGACTCAGCAGGGCATTGCATGGGCAGACTTCATTTCTCGGGATTTCTTCACAGAGCCACAGCCAGAGCCACAGCCCGAACCACAGCCAGAGGTCATTTTTGAGGAGGGAGGTCCTTCACATCAGCCTGAGATCACTGTTCCGAGACACATGGCTTCCTCACCTCGCCTCACTTATCATAAAGGCCCGAGGGCCTTGTTTGCAGCAGCTCGGCGAGTACTTTCTCCACAGCAGGTGGAAGGGGTCTCGCCATCATCATCAGCTACAGGTCAGCGAGTGTTATCTCCACATCAGGTGGAAGGGGCCTCGCATTCTTCATCAGCAGTACGAGAGGGCAAACAGCCCGTGACAGAGGAGGAGAGAGCCATTGACATGCCGGTTGACATCATTGATCTTAATGCTCGCTCCCCTACATCAGATTTGCACGAGATCATCCGACAGAGAGAGGCGGAAAACCGCTTGCTGCAGGAGAAGCTTGATATGGCCAAGTGGACAATAAATTACTTGGAGCAGCGCAACAAGCAACTAGAAGAGGAAAAAGAGTTGGATGAACTAGGGAGAATTCGTAGCAACCGAGACTTGAACCGTAGGAGGCCGGGTGACTTGTGGCCTAGGGACCGGGAATCAAGGCTCATCAGTTCAAATGTACACTTGCAGCAGCTGTTGGAGAAAGCCAACCGAGACAAAAGGTTGCTCAGACACATGAAGGATCATTATTGGGCAAGAATGCATGTTTGCAAAGCAAGGATGAAGATCCTTCAACGGCGGTTGAACGAGGCTCTTTCAAGGAAGAAGAAGGCCAACCCACTCCGTATCTTGGCTGAGGCATCACTCACTCACCATGATACTCATTAGTATCCTCCCAGTAGCAAACACAAGAAATTTTGAGGATTTTGAGGCATTTTTGGCATTTTTTAGCATTTTACAGGTTTTGGTCATTTGAGTGGTCTCACCCCCCGCGCGACCACTCATGGGGACAGCTCAGATTGAGGAAAACTCTACATATTTGGATTTTTCATGACAAAATACACTTGGATATGGATGGGTTTCAAATTTAATGGAGATTTGGGCCTCCAAAAGCTCAAAATACATGCAAATTTTGACTTTCTGCCCCTTTTTTGAGTTGCAGAAAGCTGCCTTGGGAGAAATGATTTTTGAGGGGTCAAATCAACTCCAAATTCAGAAATTCCACTTGGTTCGGAAAGTAGACTCCCAGGCCTTTCCAACGAGCTATCTTGCACCTGATTTGGACACCATGAAGGCCTTCAACCAGAGCTTCAAAGGGGCGCGACCACTCAGGATCAGGGGCGCGACCACTCAGGGAAAATTGCCAGATTTGACCATTTCGGCCAGCAAAACACTGTTTTTACTCTTGGATGATTTTTGGGCATGTAAATAAGAAACTTTGGTGTAATTTTCATGGCACATGGATGCATTTACTCTCCTTTGACACTTCTAGAACTTTCTTTGATGTAAATAGTGAAAATTTGATGCATGGATTAGTTTCCTAAGTTTTAGAGGCAAGTTGTTTTGACTGCCTATTATCTAGTTCTTAGTTTAGAATTAGTTCAAACTGCTCCTAGGAAGCTGAGCTCGACCCCTAGAGGTGGGGAAAGGAGTTAGATCAACTATATGATGCCTTCTCATCCTCATTTTGATGGTTGGACTCTTGAGGGAGAAACTCTATTGTATATTTTACTTGTATCTCTGCAATTTGAGAAAAAGGAAGGCCAGGGTTTTGCAGACATCATTGTGGATTCTTGTGGATTATTGTGTTGATGGTGTGTTTCCTACTTGTCATTGTAAGTGTGTTTATGTGTTCCATCTCTTATTCTATTGCTGCTAATTAAACAAAAGAAGTGATAAAGTTTGAATTCATGCATGCCATGCTCAGCTTTCAATTTTGTTTAATATTTATGTTTTCCACTGTCTAAAGAGGATTCAAAGTCATTGTTTGCCCTCTTTAGCTCCCTCTCTTTCTTCCTGGATCATCCATCTCAGCTAAAGGCATCAGCACAAACTCTTACCTTGCCCCAAAGACCCACCTGCAAAAACTGAGCTCAATCCCCACACCCTGAATTGCACTCCCTCCAATTGCCACCAAAAACCCCAAAAACTTTAAATCAACCCTCCTCATCAGTTTACTAGCCTAATATTTTTTATCCTAATTGGTCAGCTCACCCCATTGAGAAAATACCTTGAGTCTGACCGGAGAGAGCCTTCTCCTTCCTCGTAGGGCTAGCTACGAGGTGTAATGGTTTGATGTAGCCTTGAGATTTTTCTATCTCAACCTAGGTGAAATTTCAAGCGCTAACAGAAGGTAAAGAAAGTGGAGTGAATAAATATTTCCTAAAAAACGTCGTTTAGGCATCAAAACAGCCCCGGAAGTCTAGGAACCGAATAACTGCTGGAAATAGTAAACTGCGCTATAATTAAGGAAACTAAAAAACTGAAAGAAGCAATGGTGGGGGTCCAAGTGGAATTTGCGGGTGGCCACCAATGTCCACCTGGATCACCTTGTGCGGCCAATTGGCACTAATTTCATCAAAAAAGCTAATCTAGAATTTTCGCGTTAACAGGGAAGTGTCAAGAGCTTTCTTTTCAAATTTCTCCATAAATAGGTTGGCTACTATAGGGGATAGAGGAGACTCCATACCTACTCCAGATGTTTTCTTGAAGAATTCACCTTGGAAGGAGAAGAAAGTGGAGCAAATACATATTTCGCAAAAAAACATTGTTTAGGGCCTCAAAACAGCTTCGGATGTTTAGGACACGAAAAACTGCTAAACATAGTAAATTGTGCTATAATTAAGGAAACTGGAAAACTGAAAGAAGAAATGGTAGGGGTGCAAGTGGAATTGGCGGGTGGCCACCAATATCCACCTGGATCACCTCGTGCAGACAATTGGCACTAATTTCATCAAAGAAGCTAATCTTGAATTTTGGCATTAACAAGAAAGTGTCAAGAGCTTTCTTTTCAAATTTCTCCATAAATAGGTTGGCTACTATAGGGGATAGAGGGCACCCCATACCTACTCTAGTTGTTTGCTCGAATAATATACTTTGGAAGGTGAAGAAAGTGGAGTGAATACATATTTTCCAAAAAACGTCGTTTAGGGCATCAAAACGGCTAAGGAAGTTTAGGACCCGAAAAAATGCTAAAAATAATAAACTGGGGGTCTAAGAGGAGTTGGTGGGTGGCCACCAATATCCAGCTGTGTCACCTCGTGCAGCCAATTGGCACTAATTTCATCAAAGAAGCTAATCTAGAATTTTGGCGTTAGCAGAAAAGTGTCAAGAGCTTTCTTTTGAAATTCCTCCATAAATAGGTTGGCTACTATAGGGGATAGAGGAGACCCCATACCTACTCTAGATATTTACTCGAAGAATTCACCGTGGAAGGTGAAGAAAGTAGAGCGAATACATATTTCCCAAAAAACGTCATTTAGGGCCTCAAAACGGCTCTGGAATTTTAGGACCCAGGAAACTGCTAAAAGTAGTAAACTATGCTATAATTAATGAAACTGAAAAACTAAAAGAAGCAATGGTGGGGGTTCAAGTGGAATTGGCCGGTGGCCACCAATATCCACCTGGATCACCTCGTGCGGCCAATTAGCACTAATTTCATCAAAGAAGCTAATCTAGAATTTTGGCATTAACAAGAAAGTGTCAAGAAATATATTTTAAAATATCTCCATAAATAGGTTGGCTACTATAGGGGATAGAAGAGACCCCATACCTACTCTAGATGTTTGCTCGAAGAATTCGCCTTGGAAGGTGAAGAAAGTGGTGCAAATACATATTTCCTAGAAAACATCGTTCAAGGCCTCAAAATGGGTTCGGAAGTTTAGGATCACCTGTGCAGCAAATTCGCACTAATTTCTTCAAAGATTCTAATCTAAAATTTTGGCATTAACAGGAAAGTGTCAAGAGCTTTCTTTCAAATTTATCCAAAAATAGGTTGGCTACTATAGGGGATAGAGGAGACCCCATACCTACCTCAGATGTTTTCTCAAAGAATTCACCTTGTAAGGTGAAGAAAGTGGAGCGAATACATATTTCCCAAGCAATATCCACTTGGATCACGGAGAAAGGAAACTGAAAGAAGCAATGGTAGGGGTCCATGTAGAATTGGCGCGTGGCCACCAATATCCACTTGGATCACCTCGTGTGCCCAATTGGCACTAATTTCATCAAAGAAGCTAATCTAGAATTTTGGCGTTAACAGGAAATTGTCAAGAGCTTTCTTTTCAAATTTCTCCATAAATAGGTTGGCTACTATAGGGGATCGAGGAGACCCCATACCTACTCCAGATGTTTGCTCGACGAATTCATCTTGGAAGGTGAAGAAAGTGGAGCGAATACATATTTCTGGAAAAAATGTCGTTTAAGGCCTCAAATCGGCTCTTGAAGTTTAGGACCCGAAAAACTAGTAAAAATAGTAAACTGTGCTATAATTAAGGAAACTGAATAACTGAAATAAGCAATGGTGGTGGTCCAAGTAGAATTGGCGGGAGGCTACCAATATCCACTTGGATCACCTCGTTGAGCCAATTGACACTAATTTCATCAAAGAAGCTAATATAGAATTTTGGCGCTAACAAGAAAGTGTCAAGAGCTTTCTTTTCAAATTTCTTCATAAATAGGTTGGCTACTATAGGGGATAGAGGAGACCCCATAGCTACTCCAGATGTTTGCTCGAAGAATTAATCTTGGAAGATGAAGAAAGTGGAGCGAATACATATTTCACAAAAAAGTCGTTTAGGGCGTCAAAATGGTTTCAGAAGTTTAGGACCTGAAAAGCTGATAAAAATAGTAAACTGTGCTATAGTTAAGGAAACTGAAAAATTGAAAGAAGGAATGGTGGGCGTCCAAGTGGAATTGGCGGGTGGCCACCAATATCCAGCTGGATTACCTCGTGCAGCCGATTGGCACTAATTTCATTAAAGAAGCTAATCTAGAATTTTGGCGTTAACAGGAAAGTGTCAAGAGTTTTCTTTTCAAATTTCTCCATAAATATGTTGGCTACTATAGGGGATAGAGGACATCCCATACCTACTCCAGATGTTTGCTCGAAGAATTCACCTTGAAGGGTGAAGAAAGTGGAGTGAATAGATATTTCCAGAAAGACGTCGTCTAGGGCCTCAAAACGGCTCCGGAAGTTTAGGACCCGAAAAACTGCTAGGAATAGTAAACTGTGCTATAATTAAGGAAACTGAAAAAATTAAAGAAGCAATGATGGGAGTCTGAGTTGAATTGCTGGGTGGCCACCAATATCCACCTGGATCACCTCATTCGACCAATTTCCACTAATTTAGTTAAAGAAGCTAATCTAAAATTTTGGCGTTAACAGGAAAGTGTCAAGAGCTTTCTTTTCAAATTTCTCCATAAAAAGGCTGGCTACTATAGGGGATAGAGGAGACCCCATAGCTACTCCAGATGTTTGCTCGAAGAATTCACCTTGGAAGGTGAAGAAAGCGGAGTGAATACATATTTCCCAAAAAACGTCGTTTAGGGCCTCAAAACAGCTCCGGAAGTTTAGGACCCAAAAAACTGCTAAAAATAGTAAACTGTGCTATAATTAAGGAAACTGAATAACTGAAAGAAGCAATGGTGGGGGTCCAAGTAGAATTTCTGGGTGGCAACAATATCCACTTGGATCACCTCATGTGGCTAATTGACACTAATTTCATCATGGAAGCTAATTTAGAATTTTGGCGTTAACAGGAAAGTGTCAAGAGCTTTCTTTTCAAATTTCTCCATAAAAGGGTTGGCTACTATAGGGGATAGAGGAGACCCCATACCTACTCCAAATTTTTTCTCGAAGAATTCATCTTGGAAGGTGAAGAAAGTGGAGTGAATAAATATTTCCCAAAAATCGTCGTTTAGGGCCTCAAAACGGATTCGGAAGTTTAGGACTCGAAAAATTGCTAAAAATAGTAAACTGTGCTATAATTAAGGAAACTGAAAAACTGAAAGAAGCAATGGTGGGGGTCCAAGTGGAACTAGTGGGGCGCCACCAATATCCAGCTGGATCACCTCGTGCGGCCAATTGGCACTAATTTCATCAAAGAATCTAATCTAGAATTTTGGCATTAACTGGAAAGTGTCAAGAGCTTTCTTTTGAAATTTCTCCATAAATAGGTTGGCTACTATAGGGGATAGAGGAGACCCCATACCTACTCCAGATGTTTTCTCGAAGAATTCACCTTGGAAGGTGAAGAAAGTGGAGTGAATAAATATTTCCCAAAAAACGTCGTCTAGGGCGTCAAAACGGCTCCGTAAGTTTAGGACCCAAAAAACTGTTAAAAAAAATAAACTGTGCAATAATTAAGGAAACGACAAAACTAAAAGAAGCAATGGTGGGGGTCCCAGTGGAATTGGCGAGTGGCCACCAATATCCACCTGAATCACCTTGTGCAGCAAATTGGCACTAATTTCATCAAAGAAACTAATCTAGAATTTTGGCGTTAATAGGAAAGTGTCAAAAGCTTTCTTTTCAAATTTCTCCATAAATAGGTTGGCTACTATAGGGGATAGAGGATATCCCATACTTACTCCAGATGTTTTCTCAAGAAATTCACCTTGGAAGGCCAAGAAAGTGGAGCGAATACCTACTTCCAAGAAAACATCGTTTAGGGCCTCAAAACGGCTGCAGAAGTTTAGGACCGGAAAAACTACTAAAAATAGTAAATTGTGCTATAATTAAGGAAACTGAAAAACTTAAAGAAGCAAAGGTAGGGGTCCAAGTGGAATTGGCAGGTAGCCACCAATATCCACCTTGATCACCTCGTGCGGCCAATTGGCACTAATTTAATCAAAGAAGCTAATCTAGAATTTTGGCGTTAATAGGAAAGTGTCAATAGCTTTCTTTTCAGATTTCTCCATAAATAGGTTGGCTACTATAGGGGATAGAGGAGACCCCATACCTACTCTAGATTTTTGCTTGAAGAATTCACCTTGGAAAGTGGAGCGAATACATATTTCCCAGAAGAGGTCGTTTAGGGCCTCAAAAGGGCTCCGAAAGTTTAGGACCCAAAAAACTACTAAAAATAATAAACTGTGCTATAATTAGAGAAACTGAAAAACTGAAAGAAACAATGGTGGGGTCTAAGCGGAATTGGTGAGTGGCCACCAATATCCACCAGGATCACCTCGTGTGGCCAATTGGCACGAATTTCATCAAAGAAGATAATCTAGAATTTTGGTATTAATAGGAAAGTGTCAAGAGCTTTCTTTTCAAATTTCTCCATAAGTAGGTTGGCTACTATAGGGGATAGAGGAGACCCCATACCTACCCCAGATGTTTGCTTGAATAATTCACCTTGGAAGGTGAAGAAAGTGGGGCGAATACTTACCAAAAATGTCGTTTAGGGCCTCAAAACAGCTCCGGAAGTTTAAGACCCAAAAAACTGCTAAAAATAGTGAACAATGCTATAATTTAGGAAAATGAAAAAATGAAAGAAGCAATGGCGGGGATCCAAGTGGAATTGGTGGGTGGCTGCAAATATTCACCTGGATCACCTCGTGCGGCCAATTGAAACTAATTTCATCAAGGAAGCTAATCTAGAATTTTGGCGTTAATAGGAAAGTGTCAAGAGCTTTCTTTTCAAGTTTCTCCATAAAGAGGTTGGCTACTATAGGGGATAGAGGACACCCCATACCTACTCCAGATGTTTGCTCGAATAATTCACCTTAGAGGGTGAAGAAAGTGGAGCGAATACATATTTCCCAAAAAAAATCGTTTAGGGCCTCAAAATGGCTCCGAAAGTTTAGGACTCGAAAAACTGCTAAAAATAGTAAACTGAAAAATTGAGAGAAGCAATAATGGGGATGCAAGTGGAGTTGGCGGGTGGCCACCAATATCCACCTGGATCAGCTAGTGTAGCCAATTGGCACTAATTTCATCAAAGAAGCTAATCTAGAATTTTGGCATTAACAGGAAAGTGTCAAGAGTTTTCTTTTCAAATTTCTCCATAAATAGGTTGACTACTACAGGGGATAGAGGAGACCCCCTACCTACTCCAGATGTTTGCTCGAAGAATTCACCTTGAAAGGTGAAGAAAGTGGAGGGAATAGATATTTCCCAAAAAACGTTGTCTAGGGCCTCAAAACGGCTCCGGAAGTTTAGGACCCCAAAAACTACTAAAAATAGTAAACCATGCTATAATTAAGGAAAATGAAAAGCTGACAGAAGCAATGGTGGGAGTCCAAGTGGAATTGGCAGGTGGCCACTAATATCCACCTGGATCACCTCGTTCGACCAATTAGCACTAATTTCATCAAACAAGCTAATTTAGAATTTTGGCGTTAACAACAAAGTGTCAAGAGCTTTCTTTTCAAATTTCTCCATAAATAGGTTGACTAGCAATGGTGGGCGTCCAAGTGGAACTGGCGGGTGGCCACCAATATCCTCCTAGATCACCTCATGTGACCAATTGGCACTAATTTCATCAAAGAAGATAATCTAGAATTTTGGCGTTAACAAGGTAGTGTCAAGAGCTTTCTTTTCAAATTTCTCCATAAATAGGTTGGCTACTATAGGGGATATAGGAGATCCCATACCTACTCTAGATGTTTGCTCGAAGAATTCACCTTGGAAGGTGAAAAAAGTGGAGCGCATACATATTTCCGAAAAAACATCGTTTAAGGCCTCAAAATGGCTCCGGAAGTTTAAGACCTGGAAAACTGCTAAAAATAGTAAACTGTGCTATAATTAATGAAACTGAAAAAGTGAAAGAAGACATGTTGGGGGTCTAAGTGGAATTGGTGTATGAATGGCAATATCCACCTGGATCAGCTCATGCAGCCAGTTGGCACTAATTTCATCAAAGAAGCTAATATAGAATTTTGGCGCTAATAGGAAAGTGTCAAGAGCTTTCTTTTCAAAATTCTCCATAAATAGGTTGGCTAATATAGGGGATAGAGGAGACCCCATACGTACTCTAGTTGTTTGCTCGAAGAATTCACCTTGGAAGGTGAAGAAAGTGGAGTGAATACATATTTCCCAAAAAACGTCGTTCAGGGCCTCAAAACGGTTTTGGAAGTTTAGGACCTGAAAAGCTGCTAAAAATAGTAAACTGTGCTATAATTAAGGAAACTGAAAAGCTGAAAGAAGCAAAGGTGGGGGTCAAGTGGAATTGGCGGGTGGTCACGAATATCCACCTGGATCACCTCGTGCAGCCAATTAGCACTAATTTCATCAAAGAAGCTAATCTAGAATTTTGGCGTTAACAGGAAAGTGTCAAGAGCTTTCTTTCCAAATTTCTCCATAAATAGGTCGGCTACTATACAGGATAGAGGAGACCCCATACCTACTCCAGATGTTTCTCTGAAGAATTCACCTTGGAAGGTGAAGAAAGGCGAGCCAATACATAATTCCCAAAAAACGTCGTTTAGGGCCTCAAAACGGCTCCGGAAGTTTAGGACCTGAAAAACTACTAAAAATAGTAAACTGTGCTATAATTAAGGAAAATGAAAACATGAAAGAAGAAATGGTGGGGGTCCAACTGGAATTGGTGGGTGGCCACCAATATCCACCTAGATCACTTGGTGCAGCCAATTGGCACTAATTTCATAAAAGAAGCTAATCTAGAAATTTGGCGTTAACATGAAAGTGTCAAGAGCTTTCTTTTCAAATTTCTCCATAAATAGGTTGGCTACTATAGGGGATAGAGGATACCCCATACCTACTCCAGATGTTTGCTCGAAGAATTCACCTTGGAAGGTGAAGAATGTGGAGCGAATACATATTTCCCAAAAAACATCGTTTAGGGCCTCAAAACGGCTTTGGAAGTTTAGGACCCGAAAAACTGCTAAAAATAATAAACTGCGATATAATTAAGGAAACTGAAAAAATGAAAGAAGCAATGGTGGGGGTCCAAGTGGAGTTGGTGTGTGGCCACCAATATCCACCTGGATCACCTTGTGCGGCCAATTGGCACTAATTTCTTCAAAGAAGCTAATCTAGTATTTTTGCGTTAACAGGAAAGTGTCAAGAGTTTTCTTTTCAAATTTCTCCATAAATAGGTTGGCCACTATACGGGATAGAGGAGACACCATACCTACTCTAGATGTTTGCTCAAATAATTCGCCTTGGAAAGTGAGGAAAGTGGAGCAAATACATATCCCCAAAAAACATCGTTTCGGGCCTCAAAACGGCTTCAGAAGTTTAGGACCCCAAAAACTAAAAAATAGAAAGAACCAATGGTGGGGGTCCAAGTGCAATTGGTGGGTGGCCAACAATATCCACCTGGATCACCTCATGCGGCCAATTGGAACTAATTTCATCAAAGAAGCTAATCTAAAATTTCGGCATTAACAGGAAAGTGTCAAGAGCTTTCTTTTCGAATTTCTCCATAAATAGGTTGGCTACTATAGAGGATAGAGAAGTCCCCATACCTACTCTAGATGTTTACTCGAAGAATTCACCTTGGAAGGTGATGAAAGCGGAGCGAATACATATTTCCCAAAAAATGTCGTTCATGGCCTCATAACAGCTCCAGAAGTTTAGGACCCGAAAAACTGCTAAAAATAGTAAACTATGCTATAAATAAGGAAAGTGAAAAAATTAAAGAACTAATGGTGGGGGTCCAAATGGAATTGGCGGGTGGCCACCAATATCTAGATGGATCACCTCATGCGACCAATTGGCACTAATTTCATCAAAGAAGCTAATCTAGAATTTTGGCGTTAACAGGAAAGTGTCAAGAGATTTTGTAGTGTTCTTGCTAGGGTACTAGACTAGACTATATTTATTATCGACCACGATGCGTAAGCTTAGAGGCATGCATCTAAAGTATATAGACATAAAGGATTGTTGGCTAAGTGGTTATGATGTAGGTCACAGGACTTCTTTACGGAAGATTGGGGTATGTTACCTATCATCCAAACACTCAGGTCACTCTGCTAATATACCTGATTACAATACTATCATTAAATGCATTTACCAAATTAAACACTGAACCTAAACACTGTGTATCATTGCAAACCAAGATTTCGATCTCCTTACAGAGACATCACACATAAAACCCTTGTTCAGCAAACACCCAACATTCACTAATATTTATACAAGATAAAAATATACAGAGATCATAAATGGATTTTGAAATGAAAACAAGGTTCATGACATTGCTTTTAAAAGACAACACAGGGATCGAATCCCTTACAGGACGTGCTTCAAGATCTCAGCGATGACTGTTCAAGTATTACCACAAACGTAAACCACATACATTCAATTGAAATCAAGAGCTATTGAAATTGAAAACCAAACGTAACTACTCTGCAAACCATATAATACCCTAAGTGCGAATAAAACGAAAAGGACAGTATACCAGTTTAACGTAGGGCCCGTCCGCGTTCCAGAGGTATACTGGACTGTATTCAACCAGCTATCAAATCAACGCACAAGACAAGGGTCGTGACTGTAACTAGATTCTTAGTATTAAGTTCAAAAACTCTGTTTCAGAATGATACAACCATTAACCATCGTTCATTACCCGGACTGTATTTACATATGTCTATTTACAACCATGTCATTTCGAAAATGAATGTACATTCAGAATATGGCTGTTGCCACTTTTACTGCATCGAGATTTTCAAAATGTTTCCATCCTAAACTGATTTCAAAAAGAACAAAAACTAAATCAAATTAGAATGTGCTGCTGTTGCTGCCTTTGTCACCAGTGTGCCATGCTTTGACCTGTGTTGACAGCGCATGTAGGAGGGTCGATTCTGTTGTAGGATAGGTATTCGTCCATGCTTGGACATTCTACTTTTCACCCATGCCTTTCGCTCTAGCCCAGCTGGTGTGCCACATGTCAAACAATGAGCTAATTACAGGATGTTGGAACTTCCTGTAACCATTTCACCAAAAACTTCTAATTCTTTAACATAAAACTCCTAAATCAATTTCAATGCATTTTAATAACTATAGAACTATTAACTAATCAATTTTCAAGGATTCTAAGAGATATATGATGAAAAGGAATAGGCAAATGATATGTTTTAGGAGGAAAAGGGAGTTCATGGGATGGTACCAACATCTCTCCCCGACTTAAGGACTTAGCATGTCCTCATGCTAACCCCGAATTACTTCCCTTGAACTCTGTCCCTGCCTGGATTTCTGCTGCCTTTAGTAATGTGTCCACATTCTTTTTCACTTGGGTATCTTTCTGACCCTTGAGCTCCTGCTTTAATCTTTTGTATTTTTCTTTGAGGGTCTTCTTCTGATTGTACCACTTAGTGGCCCAGTTAGAAATCTCTGTTTGCTCAGCCTCCAGTTCACTGATTCTCTCCCTTAACTTTTCATTCTTCTTTTGAGTTTCTTTACTCTGCGCTCGGAGCATTTCATTTTCTCTCTTGATAAATTTTTCTAGCATATTAACCTCCATGAGCTCTTCCTTTAGTTCTTCAATTTGTTTTTCTAATTTCTTCTGTCTCTTAATGGGAGGTGGTGAACATTTTTCCTGCCTATTATTGCTTTCTACCTCTATATCAACTCCTAGCCCTGGTGGTGAATGGTCACCACTCTCAACATCCATTTGTGCAGGTGCATTGGATTCAAGCTGGTCTTCTTGTAACTGGGCTTTTGGTGTCCTCCTTGTTCTTTGTGAGTAAGCGGTGAAAATTTTATCTTGTTCTGCCCTCTTAGCATCTTCCTTTCTCATGTTCCTAGTCCTTATGCTGCCCACAGGTAGAGGTGCCTTGCTGGCTTTGGATACTGGGATTTCTTCATCAATGTCCTTCATGAACCCTGAGTCCTCCTACACTTCTTCTTTGTCTTCCTCATCTCTAATTTGATTAGCAGCTAGGAATTCTTTCCACGGTTTCCCTCTTCTCTGCAATTCATGCTCAATAAGAATTTTAATTAAGCCAAAGTGATATAGGCTCTTGTCTCCATTCCCCTTCTGCTTTTGGATGGTCTTGGACATCTTGGTTAAGCTTTGTAATAGAAAATATGGTAGACTGATAACACATTGTTTCTTCAGGTGGAGTAGTAGTTTAATACGGTATAGATAGACAATACTGTAACGGCCTTCGCAGGTTATGAATTTTTGAAGGATATAGACCATCTCATCCCAGGGATGCATCAACCAACTTCTTGGAACACCTTTCTTCTAGTTAACTGATGAGACTCTGGATCTAGACATAAACTGTGTCCACGATTTCTCTTTAAATTGATTTGTTTTAAAGTACTTCTCCCCTTCTGGACTAATCCCTATTGACTGAGCTATAGTATCCTCTGAAACCCTGAATGAGAAGTTACCTATCAGGGCTTTCTCTCCATTGAATGTGAAATCAAATTGCTTGGTAACCTCTTCATTACTTGAAATTTCTCTAAGAATGGTAACCACTGTATCTCTCTGAGAATTTCAATGCAATCTTCATGATATTGTGAACTGTCGAACACACTTGGCTCGACCCTATTAGTCATAGTGGCAGAGGGTCGTGCTCTAACCCTTCTCTGTTTATGTTTCTACAATTTCAACAAAGAAATTTCAAATTTGTTACCTGGTGTATCGCTTCCCTTAATCTTCAATATGATGCTCGGTCGGTCGATTGTCTCATGACTGTGGTGGGAGTCGAAACAGAGTGGTTATATTTTCCTCTTTCGGCGCTCACTGCTTCCAATCCTCACTGTGTAAGTCGAACCCAAATGGTAATACTTCTTTCGGCGCTCACTGCTTCTGATTCTACTTTGAAAGTTACAGGAATCAAATGCGAAAATGATGGTGGGATAACCAGTTGTACTTACTCACAGCGTATTCATTTTTTTTAGAACAGAGGAGTGTTGTACGCTTGCATAGATGTCACCACAAGAGCGCTGGGAGCGTATATATATAATGCTGGGTATGATTTCGGGGAGTCCCTTGAATCATTTGGCTACGTCGGGTGGTGGAGTCATGATTTGGCCGTGTGGAATACAATGAATAGGCCGCTTTACATTTGTTTCTTTCCCCTTTTATTTAAAAACACAATCCACCACGTGTCCTGTTTCGGTTGGTATTCGGTCAGATGGAGGATGTTGGTATGGCTGTAGGATGTATTTAGCATGACAAGGTTGATGTGTTGGTAATGGGTTTAGAAGTATGAATAGGTTGAAGTATGAGAAATGATAAGAATCGGTGGAATAAGGGATGATAGGAAATGTAGGTGTCCTTGAAATCGATCATAACAGTCACAGTCATCAAATTTACATTAAAAATCAATCTAAGAAATTAAATGTTAAGAATAAGAAACATATTACTCTTTTGTTGGTCATTGTTGTATTGACATGCTGAGTAGGACTAGTCCCTTTTTGACTGTTCTTTTTCTTGTTGTAACAGGTCTCCTGAGAAAGATTGAATGCAACAGGTCCCTTGTGAAAGATTAAATGCAACAGGTCCCTTGAGAAAGATTTGAAGATGTAACAGGTCCCTTGAGAAAGATTGAATGCAACAGGTCCCTTGAGAAAGATGTGAAAATGTTCATGCAACTCCTTATATGTATATAGGTTCATTGAGGTTGGGCATTTGATGGAATCTTGGTGCCCAAATCCTTGTAGAAACTTGATGAAACTTTGTTGAAGTAGCCCTGGGTGTCAATCTCTTTAACAGGTCCCTTCTGGGTGTCTTAAACAGGTCCCATTACTGCTGGTGTTGGTAGCATAGTTGTCTGGACAGAACAGGTCCCCCTGCATAATGTTTATAACCAGGTCCCTCTGAGATAAAACAATGACAAAACAACTTATTTATTGAAGTCTGGAATGCTGGAACAAGCTGCTTTGGAAATTTACAGTGAAGATATAGGATAATAAATCTTTAAGAATTTACAATGGAGAGATAAAAGAACAAAATGCTGATGCCTCTCTCCCCGACTAAAATTTTGACTTGTCCTCAAGTCATAATTCAGCTGATAAATCAAACAGTGAACAAAAGAAAGAGAATTCTTACCCGCCAATGAATTGGTTTTCAAGTAGGAGTTCGGGGTTAGAGTGTGCCAGAGGCTGGTTTTCACACCTAACCCATTATTTTATATATATATATATATATTAGTTTTTTTTTTTTTTTTTTTTTTTATTTCTTTTTGACTCTGAAATTAAAAGGAAATGAACTAAGGCAGTGATACTGCAGCTGAGGGCTGCAGTATCTCAACCTCTCTTTGCTGAGATAGTGTATGGAGAAAATCTTGCTTGCTGATGGGCTTGGTGTATAGTTTCAGGCGATGACCATTGACAGTAAAGGAGTGACCTTCCCCATCAATAGTTTTGAGCTTGACTGAACCATTGTCGTAAGCCTGAATAATTTCATATGGGCCCATCCAATGGGTGGTGAACTTGGCTTTATGATCTCTGAATTTTGAGTCAAAAAGTAAAGCCCAGTCACCTTCCTTGAACTGCTTCTTCTTAATATGTGCATCATGCCACTGCTTCCTTTGTTTTTGCATGAGGATTGTGGTCTCCTCTGCTTGCTGCCTCATTTCATCCAGCTGGTTCAACTGCTGAATTCTTTCTTTTTGTGCTTGGTCCAAATCAATTTGTAAATCTGCAACCAGTTTAAAAGTATGTATTTGGAACTCAATAGGAAGCATTACCTCTTTGCCGTACACCAACTGATATGGTGTAAATCCGGTAGTATCTTTCCACGTAATTCTGTAAGCCCAGAGTGCATCTTTGAGCTTCTCTTCCCAATTTTTCCTGTTCATTGCAACAGTTTTAGTAATGATGCCTTCCAAGGTTTTGTTTGTTGATTCCACCTGCCCATTGGCCTGTGGATGGTAAGGGGTACTTTTCCTATGCTTGATTTGGTATTTGTTTGTGATGTCCTTCACTAGCTTTGAGGTGAATTGAGTACCTTGATCAGTCACAATTTCCCTTGGTACTCCATACCTCACAAAAATCTCTTCAAAAAGGAAATTTACTACTGTGTGTTCGATTGCTCTAACCAGTGCTTTTGCTTCAACCCACTTTGTGACGTAATCAGTACATACTAAGATGTACTTCTTACCATTGGAGGTTGGGTTAATGGGTCCTATAAAGTCTAGAGCCCATTTGTCAAATGGCTCTAGGTGAACTTGGGGCTGGAGGGGCATCTCATTGGTAGCTGTGGGCCTGCCCATTCTTTGGCAGCTGTCACAACTCTTTACATACTTCTTGGCATCCTTGAAAATGGATGGCCAGTAGTATCCAAGAGTAAGAACTTTGAATGCTGTCCGCTTAGCTGAAAAATGCCCACCACACGGTTCATCATGGCAAGATTTTAAAATATCAATTACCTCATCATTTCTTACACATCTTCTAATGATCATATCATAACCAGTGTAAAATAAATCGCCATTAAGCCATGAATATCTAGCACTTTGTTTGACTAGTCTCTTCCTTTCCTTTGCAGTAAAGTGTGGAGGTGTCCTTCCTGTAGACAAATAATTGGCCAAATCAGCATACCAAGGAGTTACTATGGAAATTGCAAATAAGTTTTCATCTAGAAAAGAATCTTCAAATGGAACAACCTCACCTGGATTTTGCAGTCTAGAAAGAAAATCTGCCACCTGGTTCTCTTTGCCTGGTCTATCGAACACTGTGATGTTAAATTCCTGTAACAATAATAACCATCTGGTAACTCTGCCACTAGTTATTGGTTTATTCATTAAATGTCGGATGGCAGAATGATCAGTATGTACAAAGACCTCATAACCAGTTATATAATGTCGGAATTTATTCACAACATAAATGATGGCAAGTGTTTCCTTTTCTGTAACTGTGTAGTTTAACTCTGCAGGTGTTAGATTTTTGCTAATGAAATAAATGGCATAAGTACAAGATTCCTCTTTTTGGCCTAATGATGCACCTACTGCAGTGTCGGATGCATCTGTAAAGATATGAAATGGTAGGCTCCAATTAGGCCCTCTCAAGACTGGTGCGGTTGATAACTTCTTTTTGAGTTGTTCGAATGCTTGTTGGCAGTTCTCATTCCAGTTGAAAAGTACATCTTTGGTTAGAAGTTTAAACAAAGGTAAAGCTATCTTACTAAAATGTTCAATAAATCTTCGATAATAGCTTGCATACCCAAGGAAACTTCTTACCTCTCTTTGATTTTGTGGAATTGGCAAATCAGCAATGATCTGGATCTTTTCTGGGTCAACCTTGATGCCTTGAAAAGAAATATAGTGGCCTAACACTATCCCTTCGTTTAACATCATAAAGCACTTTTCATTGCTGAGGGATAGGTTAGCTTCAATACATCTTTTCAAAACTCTCTCAAGGTTGTCTAATGCATGTTCAAATGAATTGCCATATACTGAAAAATCATCCATGTAAACTTCAACACAATCATGAATTAAATCAGCGAAAATAGCTAGCACAGCTCTCTGAAATGTAGCTGGAGCGTTGCAAAGTCCAAATGGAAAAACATTGTAAGCATAAGTGCCCCAAGGACAGGTGAATGTGGTTTTGTCCTGGTCTTCTGAGGCGATCCTGATCTGGTTGTAGCCACTGAAACCATCAAGAAAAGAAAATGATGATTTGCCAGCTAGGGTGTCTAACACTTGGTCAATAAATGGTAGTGGGAAATAATCTTTGAGCGTTGCTTTATTCAGCTGCCTGTAATCAACACAAATGCGCCACTTACCATTTTTCTTGGGCACTATAACCAATGGGGATACCCACTGACTGTCAGAAATAGGATATATAAAATTAACTCTCAAAAGTTTTTGCAATTCTTCTCTGACAATATCTTGGAGCATGGGGTTCATTCTTCTCTGTGGTTGCCTCACTGGTTTAATGGTGCTATCTGTATAGATATGGTGAGTGCATGTGTCGGGGTGAATCCCATGCATATCGGTGTAGTCCCAAGCAAAGGCTTTTTGGTATTTTCTCAAGAGTCTTATCAATTTCTCTTGTTGAGATGAGTCTAGGTGATTGCCTATGTTTAGAGTTTTCCCTGGACTAATCTCTATGATCTAACTCTGTGTATTGGTGATGGATTGAACTGGAAAAATGTCGTGAAATGTAGTTTTCAAAGATTGGATGGTGCATGTTTCCTGAAAGTTTTGGGCCAGAAGTACATCTGCAGCATGATATTGTTCATTTCTCAAATTTTCGGACATATCAGGTTGAGAAAGGAATAATTCTACCAAATCATTATTGTCTTGTTCTTGGAAATCATAGATTTGGTCAATGCTAAAAACAGATTGTACTTCTTCTTTATCATTAAATTTATCATCAAGCCACAAATTATGTGTTACTGCTGGTGATTGTGCCGATGGATAAAGGGTGAGTTGTTTTCTTTCGGTCCCCCTTGAAATGATCATATTGCCCGATCGACATCCTATAAATGCATCGGCAGTTGCTAACCATGGTCTACCAAGGATGATAGGGTGTCCTCCTAAATTGGATTTGGGTTGAAGGACTAAGAAATCCACTGGATACTCCCAAGAGTCCAATGAGACAATGATGTCCTCCAAGATCCCCTCAGGAATCACTTTAGACCTATCAGCGAGTTCTAGAACAATCGTTGTATGTTGCAAATTTATGAGCTGGAGTGTTCTCATGGTTTCAAGAGTCATGACATTGATTGCGGCCCCGAGATCTATCAAAGTGTTTGGAATCCGTATGTTGTTAATGATGGTGGTCACTCTGGGGATGCCAGGATCAACATACTTCTCTATGGAGATGGTATTGGTCATAAGGCCTGCTAAATTTCCTAAAACATGAATGGTTTGAGGATCAATCCTTTTTCTATCAGGCTTCTTGAGGCACATGTCTTTGATAGCTTTGGTATAGATAGGAATGTCTTTTATAGCTTGCAGCAGTGGAATTTTTATGTAGACATTCTTGAGTTCATCTAAGACATCAAACTGTGGTATAGACAGTGGAGGTTTTATTTGGACCAATCGGTCTGGAAAAGGTGGATGCAGTGGTTGCATCTGTTTGTCTTTGGTATCATTGTTTGGTTTTCTTTGATTTGTCATTTCATTTTCATTTTCTGTGTTTTATTCTTGCTTATCTGTTGTTGGAAAATCTTTGTGGAGTACCCTACCAGACCTCAAGTTAATATTTTGTAAAGGCAGTGTGGAATATGAGGTTCCCTCTTCTACATTGTAGGCTGGCCTCTCTGCTCTATTATTTGGATTTGGGACAGTTTGAGCAGGAATTTGAGTGGGTCTGGGAGGTTGTGAGTTAGCTGGAAATTGCAGTTGTGGTGGATTTATTGGTGGAGGAGCAGGCAGTGCTTGTTGAGGAGGTCGGGGCTGATAAACAACTTGCTGAGGATACTGCTGATATGGTTGAGAATGTGATGAATACGGCTGTTGGTATTGTTGATATGGTTGTGAGTAAGGTGGGTATGGTTGAGGATATGTATGATAAGATTGGGAGTACTGTTGAGACGGTCTCCATTGGTGTTGTGGTTGGTTTTGGTGCTGCCATGGCATGGGTACATTCCATGAGTTTTGTGCATACATTTGATCATTCATAGGAAATTGCAGATTTTGATTTGGAAACATACCTTGAGGTGCTGGCCTTAGCTGCCATGGTCGCTTTGTGCCCATGTAATACACGTTTTCCATCTCTGTATTGGTTGCCATATTACAATTCTGTAAAACCTTAACTTTAGGATAGTTAAACATATCATGATGTTCAGTACAGAAAGCACAAACTTGGATGTTTTCTAGAGGGCAATCTTTTAATGCATGTTTCTTCCGGCATTTTGGGCAGAAGATAGCCATTATGTGATCCTCATCTTCTTATTTCTTCTTAGCTTTTAAAGTGTCAATTTGGTTCCCTAGGGTGCTTAACAGATCTATTTTAAACTCTTCTAAAAGATTCCCTATTTCAGCCCTTGTGACACTTGCAGAGGCAGATTTTTTGTGACCTTGGATGACAGGGTTCTCTTTCCCATTTTAGCTTTACTCCTTGAATACTTTTCGCACAACTCAGCGATTTCTTCAAAGGGTAAGGCAGAAATGTCACCTTTGCCCATCAAGTTGAGGTCATCCATGTATTCCTCTCAGATACCTTTCAAGAATATTGTGCGGATCAGATCAAGAGGCATAGTTCGGTGTTTAGATTTTTGTAAGTTATAGACAAACCGTTCTAAATATTCCTCTAAGGTTTCATCCTCTTGCTGGATCATTCTAAAGATATGATCTTTAGAACCTTTGGATCTGCAATAAGGCTGATATTTCCTAAGAAATATTCTCCTCATGCCATCCCAATCAACTATAGCATGCTCACCAAGCCTCATGAACCATTTTAAGGTTGATGCCTTTAATGTGGTTGGGAACAATCTGAGCCTATGGGCATCATCTGTATAACCATAAGTTCGACATACAATGTCAAACTCGAACAAGAATGAGTCTGGATCCTCCGAAGCCATACCATAGAAATTTGGTAGCACGGATGGGGGTATGTTTTTCATTTTGATCTCATCATTCTCCTGTGGTTCATGTATAGGGAACTTAAAAGTTGACTCCTCTTCATCTCCTAGGCGTGGTACTGATCCAAATCCTTCCTCAGCCATTTTAATTGGTCTCTCTGTGTCAGTGTCACTTGGTGGAAAAAGGAGAAAGGAAGATTGTTCGGTCACTGTAATACTTTCTCCTTGTGTGGAAGGTCTAGGAAAGTGCTTCTTCTGAGATTTATGTGTAAATAAAGTTTGCCTTTCAATAAGAGTGAGTCTCTGTCCTGACTTTTGTTTTTCTTCCAATGCTTGGATAACTTCCTCAGCTGGTGTTGTATTCCCTAGAGAGTCTTCTCCTGATGATGATGGGTTAGTTTTTAGATGGTGGGGGGTTTTTACAAATCTACCTTGACTGTCTCTAAATATAAGCATGAATGAACATGATTTCTAACTATGTTTTTGTTTATTTTTGTGTATTAATCTTTTTTTTCTTTTTGTTTGAATCCTTTAAGTACGCCTCCCCGGCAACGGCGCCAAAATGTATTGTTCTAGCTAGGGTACTAGACTATACTATATTTATTATCGACCAGGATACGTAAGCTTAGAGGCATGCGTCTAAAGTATATAGACATAAAGGATTGTTTGCTAAGTGGTTATGATGTAGGTCACAGGACTTCTTTACGGAAGATTGGGGTATGTTACCTATCATCCAAACACTCAGGTCACTCTGCTAATATACCTGATTACAGTACTATCATTAAATGCATTTACCAAATTAAACACTGAACCTAAACACTGTGTATCACTGCAAACCAAGATTTTGATCTCCTTACAGAGACATCACACATAAAACCCTTGTTCAGCAAACACCCAACATTCACTAATATTTATACAAGATAAAAATATACAAAGATCATAAATGGATTTTGAAATGAAAACAAGGTTCATGACATTGCTTTTAAAAGACAACACAGGGATCGAATCCCTTACAGGACGCGCTTCAAGATCTCAGCGATGACTGTTCAAGTATTACCACAAACGCAAACCACATACATTCAATTGAAATCAAGAGCTATTGAAATTGAAAACCAAACGTAACTACTCTGCAAACCATATAATACCCTAAGTGCGAATAAAACGAAAAGGACAGTATACCAGTTTAACGCAGGGCCCGTCTGCGTTCTAGAGGTATACTGGACTGTATTCAACCGGCTATAAAATCAACGCACAAGACAAGGGTCGTGACTGTAACTGGATTCTTAGTATTAAGTTCAAAAACTCCGTTTCAGAATGATACAACCATTAACCATCGTTCATTACCCGGACTGTATTTACATATGTCTATTTACAACCATGTCATTTTGAAAATGAATGTACATTCAGAATATGGTTGTTGCCGCTTTTACTACATTGAGATTTTCAAAATGTTTCCATCCTAAACTGATTTCAAAAAGAACAAAAACTACATCAAATTAGAATGCGCTGTTGTTGCTGCCTTTGTCGCCAGTGTGCCATGCTTTGACCTGTGTTGACCGCGCATGTAGGAGGGTCGATTTTGCTGTAGGATAGGTATTCGTCCATGCTTGTACATTCTACTTTTCATCCATGCCTTTCGCTCTAGCCCAGCTGGTGTGCCACATGTCAAACAATGAGCTAATTACAGGATGTTGGAACTTCCTGTAACCATTTCACCAAAAACTTCTAATTCTTTAACATAAAACTCCTAAATCAATTTCAATGCATTTTAATAACTATAGAACTATTAACTAATCAATTTTCAAGGATTCTAAGAGATATATGATGAAAAGGAATAGGAAAATGATATGTTTTAGGAGGAAAAAGGAGGTCATGGGATGGTACCAACAGATTTCTTTTCAAATTTCTCCATAAATAGGTTGGCTACTATAGGGGATAGAGGAGAACCATACCTACTCCAGTTGTTTGCTTTAAGAATTCACCTTGGAAGGTGATGAAAGCGGAGCGAATACATATTTCCCAAAAAATGTCGTTCATGGCCTCATAACAGCTCCAGAAGTTTAGGACCCGAAAAATTGCTAAAAATAGTAAACTATGCTATAAATAAGGAAACTGAAAAACTGAAAGAAGTAATGGTGGGGGTCAAATGGAATTGGCGGGTGGCTACCAATATCCACCTAGATCATCTCATGCAGCCAATTAGCATTAATTTCATCGAAGAAGCTAATCTAGAATTTTGGCGTTAACAGGAAAGTGTCAAGAGCTTTCTTTTCAAATTTCTCCATAAATAGGTTGGCTACTATAGGGGATAGAGGAGACCCCATACCTAATACAGATGTTTTCTCAAAGAATTCACCTTAGAAGGTGAAGATAGTGGAGCGAATACATATTTCCCAAAAAACGTCGTTTAGGGCCCCAAAACGGATCTGGAAGTTTAGGACCCGAAAAACTCCTAAAAATAGTAAACAGTGCTATAATTAAGGAAACTAAAAAACTGAAAAAAGAAATGGTGGGGTCCAAGTGGAATTGGTGGGTGGCCACCAATATCCACCTGTATCACCTCATGTGACCAATTGGCACTAATTTCATAAAAGAAGCTAATCTAGAATTTTGGCGTTAATAGGAAAGTGTCAAGAGCTTTCTTTTCAAATTTCTCCATAAATAGGTTGGCTACTATAGGGAATAAAGGAGACCCCATATCTACTCCAGATGTTTGCTCGAAGAATTCACCTTGGAAGGTGATGAAAGTGGAGCGAATACATATTTCCCAAAAAGCATCGTTTAGGACCTCAAAACGGCTTCGGAAGTTTAGGACTTGAAAAATTGCTAAAAATAGTAAACGGTGCTATAATTAAGGAAACTGAAAAACTGAAAGAAGCAATGGTGGGGGTCTAAGTGGATTTTGCGGGTGGCCACCAATGTCCACCTGGATCGCTTCATGCAGCCAATTGTCACTAATTTCATCAAAGAAGCTAATCTAGAATTTTGGCGTTAACAGGAAAGTGTCAAAAGCTTTCTTTTCAAATTTCTCCATAAATAGGTTGGCTACTATAGGGGATAGAGGAGACCCCATACCTACTCCAGATTTTTACTCAAAGAATTCACCTTGGAAGGTGAAGAAAGTGGACCGAATACATATTTCCCAAAAAACATCGTTTAGGGCCTCAAAACAGCTTCGGAAGTTTAGAACCTGAAAAACTGCTAAAAATAGTAAATTGTGATATAATTAAGAAAACTGAAAAACTGAAAGAAGCAATGGTGGTGGTTCAAGTGGAATTGGCGGGTGGCCATCAATATCCACATGGATCACCTTGTGCAACCATTTAGCACTAATTTCATCATAGAAGCCAATCTAGAATTTTTGCATTAACAGGAAAGTGTCAAGAGCTTTCTTTTCAAATTTCTCCATAAATAGGTTGGCTACTATAGGGGATAGAGGAGACCCCATACCTACTCCAAGTGTTTGCTCAAATAATTCACGTTGGAAGGTGAAAAAAGTGGAGAGAATACATATTTCCCAAAAAACGTCATTTAGGGCCTCAAAACGGCTCCGGAAGTTTAGGACTCGAAAAACTGCTAAAAATAGTAAACTGTGCTATAATTAAGGAAACTAAAAACTGAAAGAAGAAATGGTGGGGGACCAAGTGGAATTGGCGGGTGGCCACCAATATCCACCTGGATCACCTCGAGCAACCAATTGGATCTAATTTCATCAAAGAAACTAATCTAGAATTTTGGCGTTAACAAGAAAGTGTCAAGAGCTTTCTTTTCAAATTTCTCCAGAAATAGGTTGGCCACTATAGGGGATAGAGGAGACCCCATACCAACTCCAGATGTTTTCTCGACAAATTCACCTTGGAAGGTGAAGAAAGTGGAGCGAATACATATTTTCCAAAAAATGTCTTTTAGGGCCTCAAAACGGCTCCAGAAGTTTAGGACCTGAAAAACTGCTAAAAATAGTAAATTGAAAGAAGCAATGGTGGGGGTCCAAGTGGAGTTGGTGGGTGGCCACCAATATCCACCTGGATCACGTCGTGTAGCCAATTGGAACTAATTTTATCAAAGAAGCTAATATAGAATTTTGGCATTAATAGGAAAGTGTTAAGAGCTTTTTTTCAAATTTCTCCATAAATAGGTTGGCTACTATAGGGGATAGAAGAGACCCCATACCTACTCCAGATGTTTGCTCGAAGAATTCACCTTGGAAGGTGAATAAAGTGGAGCGAATACATATTTCAGCCAGTTTTGCATTTTAGCGATCTGTGACCTCTTTTACAACCTTAACAAATTCCTCTAAAGGAATCTTTGTTAAGAGTTGGAAAACATCAAAAATTACAATTTTATCAGTAGGATCCAACTTTTCTTTTTTAATGAATTCTACATAATGGTTGGAATCTTTTATGAATGAGCTGGTCTTACCAACAAGAGGGGCCAAGGTGCTGGCAACATATTTTTGCAATTCATATGTTGATGCTGCAATAGTGTTGACAATGGATCTGAAAGGGGCACCTACTTTATGGATTTTTGGGGCTCCATAAATTCGTGGGGTGATTTCACTATCAGGAGACAAGTGCTTCTTCACTCTTTCATCTAGGTTTGAGTCCTTGATGGCTTTCTTAACAATTCTGGTAATTTTAGAAATAGGGTTATCCTTTAGCTTCTTGTAGCTACCACTGTTATAAAGGTTGTCTTTCATTTTGGTGAGGCATTCATTTTTATCCAAAACCACTGTTGTCCCTCCTTTGTCTGCTTTCAAGATGACAATGTTGTCATTATTCCTTGAAATTTTTAGGGCTCTCAATTGTTCATGGTTTAAATTTCTTTTTGGAGGTCTAACCTTTCTTAAGATAATGACACATTCTTGTCTAACTTTCTCTTTATCTTCATTCCTGAAATCTTGAATCCCATCTTCAAGATTAAAAGTAATTTCTTCAATGGGAATATTCTTAAGGGTTATGGCAAAGTTAAGCCCTTTATTAAGGACATCCACTTCATCTTTACTTAATTCATAAGAATAAATATTTACGACTCTAGGGTTAGAGAAAGCAACTTGATTGGTTATATTTATTAAATTATGTATTACTTTATTATTACCTAAAATGTTATGGGAGTGATCAACGTTATTATTATTTAGGTTAATTAAATATGGATTGGGGCCCGTGCAGGTGGGATCAGCTCTGATCGTGTGTATTTCGAATAATGAAGGTTGTGGTCTAGTGCTACTTTTGTCATTATTATTTACATGATATAATTCCCTCATCATATTTTCTGTATAATCTGCACCATAGGTTAAAACGTTATCGGATTTTGTACATGTTTTCGCGCTGGAGTCAATTCTACCAACTTTAGAATATACACAGGTTGTAACTCCTTCAAGCTCAACATTACCATCTTTGTGAGAGGGGTTGTTCCGCTGGTCAACTGAGGTGTTTCCACGATTCATATTATCAATATGTTTTACATCTAGGCCCGGTGTCATGCCAACCCTAATGTATGTTTTCGATCTCCATGACGTATTTACGTTTGGGATTTTTTATGTGTTTGCAGTGCATTTAGAATTTCAACAACCCATCCACCTAAACTTCAACTTATTAATTTTCTTATTCTGTCTATCTCGCGCCAAGCATCCTTCTCTTTCTTCTTTAAGGGTTGCAGAGGCATCAATGAGAACCCACAGGTCATGCCTAATTTATGATGCAAGCTTTAAATGAGTTTTGAAGGCTACAGATGATAGGTGATCCAACGAGAATTTGGTTCTATGGATTTGATGGCGTATCAGGGACATGCTGACATTATCACCATTATTAGTAATGAAGACATTATTACTAATATCATTATTATACTAATAATAAAAATATCACCATTATTACTAATAATTATCACCATTATTAGTAATGAGGACATTATTACTAATATCATTATTATACTAATAATAGAAATATTATTATTAATTTTTGTTTTTAAGAATTATTCTTAATAAATTTACTCATTATAATATTGATTTTTCCTAACATTATAATTAAAAAAAATTATTTCATTTTCTGTTTCATTTTATTTTCTTGAAATATTTTTGTTCCGTTATTTTAGGTTTGGTTGGGTCGACTCTCCTTTTTTCTCCTTTTCTTGCATCCATCCCCCATTGATCTCCATCATTCCCTTCTCTTCTTTTCAAGTTTGTCCTAATGACGAGTCTAGTTGTAGACTCAAAATGTTGATGGAAAAAATGGATACTGTGGATATTCCGAACCCTCAAAACTCTCTAAATTCTCACCACGGAAATCTCCAAATTTTCAAAACTTGTCAAGATCCATAGATAGAATACATCATATAACCAAAATATAACCAACAAATAACTATAATTTATAACACAACTCGGTGCATTATTTACAACATACTAGCTCATTGTAGTATCTACAATACAGATATGCATATACAAACATAAACCAATGTAGATATACCAAACACATATGCTTAACCAAAAAATAAGGATGGATACATAACCCACATTTGATCAACCATCTCCCATGTAGCTTCTTCAAGCCCAAAGTGATTTCTATGTTCCAGAGCATGAGTTGTTTCCATTGCAATATGCATTGTGGTTCTAGTTGGAATTATCCCTCTAGTTCCACCTAAAATACTAACTAATCAATCACATTATCATCATCCTGCACATATCTGTTAAATAATGAAACATGGAAAACATCATGGACTTTCATTTATGATGACAGTGCAAGTCAATAGGCCATTGGTCCGATCCTCTCAAGGATCTTAAAAGGCCCACAATACCGATGTGCCAGCTTGGAACATGACCCAATCCTCAAGGATCTCCACTTGGGCTTGATGGGAAAGTACACATGCTCCCTAACCTGAAACCCCTTAAATTCTCTATATTGATATGCATAACTCTTTTGTTTATCATGTGTCTCCTTTAAATTCATCTTAATAACCTGCATTTCATGTTCCATCTTAACCAACATGTGTGGTCAAATCAACACCCTGTTCACTAGATCACTCCAGCTGATAGGTGTATTACAAATCCACCTATAAAGAGCCTCAAATGGACTCATCCTAAAGGATCCTTGATACCCATTATTATATGCAAACTCTACCAATGGAAGATATGTTGGTAAAAATACTTGTGGGGGGTGGTGAATTAGTATTTTCAAAATCACAATATTTTCATTTCATATTCTAACTTTTGTATGCGATTTTACTGAAAGGTACCCACGTATGTGGTGGGCTCTAGTATTGCAGCAATAATGCTGCAACTCTTGGGACTCCCTTCTTTACTTTTATCAACCCGGTAGTTCGTAACAAACTTGGAAGCGATGGTGCTATATGCACAAGTACTAGCTCTTGTCGCAGGCTGTCACTTGATCAGCTGGCACAAGTCCTCTAGGAGCTTAAGCCAACTTCTATGAGCTCTCAGTAGAATCTTTTAACTATGATGGATGAAAACTAACTCAACCAGAGGCTAATCTACTTGCAGAAAGAAGTTGAAAGCTAGAAAGGAACGCAAACCCTAGAAAATCCTAGTTGTACCGACTAACCCTACTGGTGCAAGTAAAAGGATGAAAGCTACAGAAATTGATGCCATTGACTTCTAGAAAGGTAAAATGCATGTGACTAAGCTACTTCTGAAGAGAAATATGAAGGAAACATCTTTTTTCATTTTTGAGTAATTTGTCAGAATTATTTTGCATGTGCTTTAACTGTTTTTGACTGTGCAGAGGTTGACTGGCGAAAGGAAATGGAGTAGGCACTTTCAGGCGGTTGGGAAGGTTAGAAGAGGGCCTAAGGGGTCCCTAGCACCCTTCCAGAGAGTTTCATAGTGCTTGGATCTCAAGAAACCGCTTTCGTGAGCTTCTACAGGAAGTCTGCAGGGGTTCTACAGGATGTTCTGTGGCTTCTACAAGATGTTCCGAAAGGGAGTTTTGAAGGGCTGATGGTGGAAGAAAGGTGAAGAAGTGGGTATGGAGATGAGATAAGGGTGTGAGTAGGTCTAGGAATTGGTGAACGAAGCGGGTGAGTGATAAGGATGGCTGGATTTGTTCAAGGAGGGGTAGAGCAATGTTGCACAAAAATATGGAAATTAGGTCAAAGTGAGGGAACGTAGCAAATGTGAGGCAAGAATCAAAGTTGGAGGACGGAGCAGACAGTATTTATGGAGTAGGGGTAGGAAAAGAGGTATCACAGGTGCTTTGGAAGTTATTTTCCAAACTATTCAAACAAAGACTCGGAAAACCAAAGACCTAGCTACTTTAACCTAATCTGATCTAAATATCGGCAAAAAAAATGAACAGAAGTTTATTTGCAATGAAATCATGTGAAATAGCTATGAAAAATAAGAAATCATGAACCTAAACATGTAGCCACAACTGGTATCGACTTCTACAAACGAGAATCTAACACTAACAATTGCATGATGAAGCAAAGACAATGTTTTTGGTGGTGGCAAGGACACCTTGGTCTCAAGTCATGGTCCCACAGAGGGAGAGGTGAGATCAGGGGTGCTCGATGGCCTTTTTCTGAAGATCTCTCCGTGATTAACCTATCAAATCAATCTGAACATGAAAATCCTTTTTAATCATCGATAATGACCTAGGTAACCAAGCAAGACTCTAATCTACTTAACATAAATTATTTTGCAAAGACATTAAAAACATATAACAGTACATGAAGGAGACCTTGGAACTTGGGTTGGGCCCAAACCCAAGAGCTACAGGCTCCTAAGAAAAAGCTCAGAACTGATGCCAAATGAAAGTGCCTTCCATTATTCAAAAATAACCATGTCACAAAGAAAGTTGTACAACAGAAGCTACAAAATGAGCTGAGAAACTAGCAACACTATAGTGCAGAATACAACTGTTCAAAAAGTAACCTATGAAGGATGGAAGCCTTCCTATTTATGCACTATGAGGGTCTCCAATAGCCCTCCTTAACTCGAGGGGCTCGGCTGCTCGAACTGCCAATGATCAGTCACTTTACACAAAACTGCTCGGCTGCCCTTGGGAATCCTTTTCGGTGGCCTGTTGAACTCCGAACTGAGGGTGGAGATTTCGAGGAAGGGGCCATTTAGTGCAGGAGACACTCTTCCTACGAATCCTTACCATTGTTCCTTCATGCTTGGCTATCATCTGGCTCATAAATGTTAGGATATTCTGACACATAGGAAATAGTTAAGTACAATTTGTTCTAGTATAGAGTTAGGTATAGAGTTAGGTAAAGTGTGTTTCTTTACCTTGTACATTTTGTAACTTACAATCCAACGGTCACGATATGTAGTGATCCGACGGTTCATTCTCTCCTCGGTATTACCGACACTTGATCCGTGGCTTAACACCCGATTGGTCCATGATTTCTATTTAAAGCGCATGGAGGGTCATTTGTAGGGTAATCCGTCTATGAGAGAAGCATATGTAAATTTTCATTCTTTGATTAATAAATTGCCTAAAGTGGCCACGTTGGCTCAGGCTGTGGACTGTTTCCCTCTTTGAGGGTTTTAACCATGTCAAAATAATGGTGTATTGATCTATGATCTGTTTGTGAGCGGTGTCCTTTGGTGTTCTATCTGAGGAACTTACCCTGTAAATTCTTACATGGTATCGGAGCTATTTGAGGGCCGCATCCGTTGGTGATCCAAATCTGAAGCCGGTAGAACTGCATCTGACTACCGTTTCCTAGATCTATTGTTTCTGACTGCTTTCGGGCCGAGAGGACTACTCTGTTGTGTTGGGAGCATCTGTTCCAGTGAGGAACCCCTTTCGTTTCACGTGAAAAGGTTTCGGTAGCCCTAGCTGCGTCATTTTTAAGATCTGGAGGTATACAGTGTTTATTTGCAGTTTACAGTTATTTTCTCTCTGTCTATTTCGGTTTTCAGTTTATTTAGCTTTTTTTATTACTGGATCTATACCTTTCATTTCTGCGTATGCTCTTTGCCCTGCGACTCTGTGCGATCTGGGCAAATCAGAAACAGAAAGGAAGGATTTTTCTCATGCATATGCTCTTTTCCGTTGCACCTTAGTGTGATCTCGGAAAATCAGAAACATTGAGGAAAATATTTAGTTTCCGGCTAAAGCTAACTTTGAGCCACAAGGTTCATTTTTGAAAATATCTAGTTTCGGGCTAAAGCTAACTTCGAGCCGCAAGGTTCGTTTTTTTTGTATGTCCGTGTTGGGTTTTGTTTTTTTTGTTTTGTAGGGAAAAAGAGCTTTCTTAAAGCAAGCATGCAACCCAAAGCATCAACCCCCCCTCTCTCTCTCTCTCTCAAAATTTTTGTATAGATCACTTGGTGCAAAGCTAATTTATGAAAGTAGAGGTCTTGGGTTCAAGTCTCCATTTTTTGGGGGCGGATTTTTCATTTCCACACATTCCCACACTTTGTCAGCGACTTCATCAAATTTTTTTCAAAAAGCCATAACTTCTTCATCTGGAAGCCGTTTTCAGAACCGTTTTTTTTGAAACGGCCTAATTTTTCGAGATATTTCCATTGGTACACTTAGTTTCAGCATCTAGAGCTTCAATTTCTATTAAAAATGGAAATTCCATGCCAAGTCATTCTTGATAGCACTAACTACTTCCAATGGTGGTCCTACATTGTGGATTTACTTAGAAGTAAAGGTCTTTACAGAATAGCCACAGGCCAAGAGACCAAACCAAAAGATGAAGATAGGGCAGCTAAATGGGAAAATAGGCAAGACCAAGCACGTGGGTTGATAAGAATGTCTATTTCTCCAGATCTTAGATTCCATATTGCAGAACTTGATACTCCTGATGAAGCACTGCAACAGATTACTAAAGTCTTTGGAATTAAAAATGAACTTAAAGACCATCAACTTGAAAATGAATTGCTTACATTGGACCCTAATAATTTTTCTTGCATTGAAGATTTTTTGTCCAAGTTCAAGACCCTTAGACTTCTCTTGGAAGGTGTTAAGGTTAAGAAAGAAGATAGTAGCCTTATCTACTCCATTCTTACTAAGTTGGGACCAGCCTATTCTGTGTTTGTTTCCACCTTCCATTCTACAAGAGAAGCCTTCATTTCTCAAGGACAAACCTACAATTCCCCTTCCTTTGATTCCTTTTGTGATTCTTTAATAAGAGAACAAGAAAAACTCTTACACCTTGGTTTTCTTCATCTTGGAAACTCTTCTAAGAAAGCATTAGCCGCCCAGCAGCAACCAAATCCAAAGAATCCTAAGAAGTTGTATCCTAAAAATAATGGTCCCAAACCAAACAAGGGTCCTAAGCAATTTCAGCCTCAAAATGAAAAATCATTTCAACAAAATGATAAGACAAATAAAAACAAAGGGAAGAAGACTGATAGACATTGCAACTTTTGTAATCGGGATGGCCACTTAGAATCCAAATGCTTTAAGAAGATGGAAGCCTTGGAAGCAACAATGAAGAAGCATAACATCCATTTGGAACAATCTTCAACTTCAACTTCATCTTCAGGAATGGCACTTTCTGCATGTGGTTGTCAAGCATCTCGGTCTGGCTACGCACTTAATGTATCTTCTTCTTCTCATTCTCATGAGTGGCTCATTGATTCTGGAGCTTCTTATCACATGGCCAAAAACAAAGCCATGTTTTCTTCTTTAAATGATTGTAACACCAAAATATATATGTTGGTGATGATAGATCTCTTAGTGTTGTAGGGACTGGAACTGTTCATCTAGACAATTGTCAGTTTAATGATGTATTATGTGTTCCAACCTTATCCTGCAACCTTCTATCTGTATATCAGATAACCCATTCAGGTGAAGGTAAAATCGTTGAATTTTCACCTCACGATGTTGTAATTAAGGACCTAAGAGATCCTAGACAGATTTTAGCTATTGGCATTGCTGATGATTCTACAAGGTTGTATAAGTTTCAAAACTTTGGGTCATCAAATCTTCCCTCAGTATTTGTTGCTCATAATGATGAAGTGAGCAAACTTTGGCATGAGCAATTTGGTCACTTAAACTATCGCTCTCTTCAGAATCTATGTAAAGAAAATATGGTGACAGGTCTTCCCATGGTATCTTGCAGAGATGGTGTTTGTTCCGGATGTGTACTTGGAAAACATCATCGGGACAGTTTTGAAAAACGTGCCTCTTGGCACGCCTCATCCCCTTTACAACTCATGCATAGTGATTTATGTGGTCCACTTCCAGTTGCTTCATTCTCTAGCTACAAGTATTTCGTAACTTTCATTGATGATTTCTCCAGACGCACTTGGGTATACTTCTTAAAACTCAAGAGTGAAGTATTTAACATGTTCTTGGCCTTTAAGGCCTTTGTTGAAAAAAAATCTGGACATCAAATTCTTAAGCTAAGATTTGATAATGGCGGAGAATATGTTAATAACAAATTCATCAACTTTTGCACTGAGAATGGAATTCAAATGCAACATACTGTTCCATATACTCCACAACAAAATGGTGTAGCTGAAAGGAAGAATTGCACCTTAAAGGAAATGGCTAATTGTATGCTTCAATCTAAAGGACTTAGTCTTAATTATTGGGCAGAAGCAATTAACTGTGCAAATTACATAATAAATCGCACTCCTACTAAGGTTTTAAAGAATATCACTCCAGAAGAAGCATGGAGCTCAATCAAACCAGATGTAAGTCACTTTCGTGTTTTTGGAAGTGAAGCATGGGCCCATATTCCAGATGAGAAACATAAATCTTTAGAACCTAAGAGTGAAAAAAGTATTTTTGTTGGATATTATGAAGATGTCAAAGGATATAAACTTATTCCACTTAAGTCCAAAAATGTTATCATTATAAGAGATGTAAAGTTTGCTGAAAATATATCGGCCTGCGAGCCTAGTTCGGCGAATGTGCCACCTCTCCCTATCTCTTCTACTTTTGAAAATATTTCTTCTTCAGATGATGAAAGCGAGTATGAAAATCCTCCCCCACCTTCTCAGGATCCTCCTTCAGCTCCTCAGCTTCCAAAATGGGTCCGTGCTACTCGGGATGCAGCAGGTGATCTTGCCAGTGATCCTACAGATCAGCGACATACACATTCTCAATTCGAGAGAGCCTCTTCTTTACTGGCTCAAGCTTCAGTGAATTATGATCCTGACACCTTTGCAGAAGCTTCAGGCCATCCAGATTGGGAAGCAGCTATGAATGAAGAATATCATTCATTATTGGCAAATGATACATGGGATCTTATTCCTCTACCAAAGGGACGAAAACTTGTTAGATGCAAATGGGTTTACAGAACCAAGTATGGACCAGATGGGAAAGTTGATAAACATAAAGCTCGTCTTGTTGCTAAGGGTTTTTCACAAGTTGAAGGCATTGAATATATTGAAACATTCTCCCCTGTTGCCAAAATGAACTCTATCTGCCTTCTTCTCTCCCTTGCTGCCTCTTTCAAATGGGAAATCCATCAGATGGATGTTAAATCTGCCTTCTTGCATGGGGACTTGCATGAAGAAATCTATATGGAACAACCTATTGGCTTTATACAAACATACTCCAGCCTTGTATGTCGGCTAAAGAAATCCCTTTATGGTCTCAAGCAAGCTCCTCGAGCTTGGTATGCCAAAATGGATAACTTTCTTTTAGAATCTGGCTTCTCTAGGTGTCATTTTGACAATACTGTCTACACCAAGAAAGTGGGCAAGTCTCTTATCATTCTTGTTCTTTATGTTGATGATCTTATCCTGACTGGTAGTGATCCAAACCTTATAAACCATGTGAAGTCTAGCCTTAAAAGGAAGTTTGAAATGACAGACTTAGGACACTTACATTATTTTCTCGGTCTTCAAGTCTTGCAATCCAAGGAAGGTATTTCCCTTTCTCAGTCCAAGTATGCCTGTGATATTCTACGCCACTTTCACATGGAAGACTGTAAGCCAGACCCTTCTCCCTTTCAGTCTGGAGTCAAACTTTCAGTCACTTGTACTTCTCCTGAAGTTGATGCTACCTTATACCGTCAACTTGTAGGAAAACTTTTGTATCTAACCCATACTCGTCCTGACCTTTCCTTTGTTGTTGGCCTTGTTGCTCGGTTTATGCAAAACCCACGTGAAAGTCATTGGAAAGCAGCTAAAAGAATACTTCGTTATGTTTGAGGTACAGTTCAGTTTGGGATTCATTACAGTGCCGAAGCATCTCCTCTATTGGTTGGTTTCACTGATTCTGATTGGGCTGGTGATCCTAATGATCGGAAGTCTACTGCAGGTTATGTGTTCACTCTTGGTTCAGGACCTATTACATGGGCTTGCAAGAAACAAGGTGCCATTTCTCTTTCTTCAGCAGAAGCAGAATATCGTGGTGCCGTAGAAGCTAGTAAGGAAGCCTTGTGGATTCGTCAGATCCTGTCAGAGTTTGGCTTTCAGCAGCAGCATCCGACTACACTTTGGTGTGATAATCAAAGTGCCATTCAGCTATGCAAAGATCCAGTCCAACATCAACGTAGAAAACACATTGAACTGCACATGCACTTCATCAGAAAGCTCATTCATGACCATGTTCTTGAAGTGCAATATTGTTCAACAGATGATCAAGTTGCAGAAATCTTTACAAAGGCTCTCACAGAGGCAATGTTCACTAAACTTTGATTTATGGTTGGAGTTCAGGAAGTTGTCACTAAGGGGGGATAGGCTCTAGTGCCTCCTTCCTTCTCCTACTGTGTCATATTTGTAAATCATTCAATCTTATCCCAAAGTTGTTCTTAAGGGGGGATGTTAGGATATTCCGACACATAGGAAATACTTAAGTACAATTTGGTCTAGTATAGAGTTAGGTAAAGTGTGTTTCTTTACCTTGTACATTTTGTAACTTACAATCCGACGGTCACAATATGTAGTGATCCGATGGTTCATTCTCTCCTCGGTATTACCGACACTTGATCTGTGGCTTAACACCCGATTGGTCCATGATTTCTATTTAAAGCGCATGGAGGGTCATTTGTAGGGTAATCCGTCTATGAGAGAAGCATATGTAAATTTTCATTCTTTGATTAATAAATTGCCTGAAGTGGCCGCGTTGGCTCAGGCCGTGGACTGTTTCCCTCTTTGAGGGTTTTAACCACGTCAAAATACTGGTGTATTGATCTATGATCTGTTTTTGAGCGGTGTCCTTTGGTGTTCTATCTGAGGAACTTACCCTGTAATTCTTACAATAAATGCTTGGCCTTGGTCCAAAATTTGTCCAAAAATCTGCAATAACCACGTGTTAGCCTCCTTGGTCAAGTGCCTATTCTCATTCGTTCAACTAACATAAATATACTCAAAAAACATGCATAAACTATGAAAAATGGTGGATTGATGAAGAACAATAGGCAAAATGAGCCCAATAAGTTACCCATTTTTGGGGCTCATTAGTATGTACGCAAATGTTCTTAAGACAACTAACGTACATACAGTAAACTTACGTTTCAGTTAATTCATCATATGTTTATCTTCAGCCAGTGCATCAATACTTTGTTAAACATTAGATAGACAGTAACCATGTGCAGTAAAAGCAAAATAAATTATCACACATAAGCAACACATATGAACACCAAGATTTAAGGAGGAAACCCAATGTGGGAAAAAAACCACATGTTGTTGTCGTCTCTGTCTTATTTTAATATAAAGAAAAGCTTTTTACAATATTGTACTGGTGTAGACTCATACCAGTACATAGGCACCCACATGCAGAAGGCTACAACCTTGGCTCATTCTCCAACTCCTATTGGAAGGGAGCTCTAACCCCTTGGCTCTTGTACTAATGTAAACTTGTACCAGTATGCAAGAACCAACCCGTTGAAGGCTACAAACTTCACTTGCTCTCCAACTGCTATTAGAAGGGAGCTCCAACCCCCTGATTTGATTTACTAACTACTACTGGAAGGAAGATCCAACTCCCTCAACTTTGGGGACCATGTTTCATAAATTTTCATACTGGATCCATCTGATACAATACATCATAACTTGTAGGTAATGTTTCATCAAATTTCAAACTGGACACACTACCAATAGTTAAGCCCTATATGAATCATCAAACAGTAACTCATCACTGTAACTCAATCATCAAATTATGACACAACTAAATCAACCAATCACTGAAACCCAATCAACTGAAACTCAATCAAAGGTCAACCAATCAGTCAGGTCACTGTAACCAGAACATCAACCATCCTACTACATATAAAAAGCCCAGATTATGTTATTGTAAACCCTAATCAACCACATGTCAAAATGCATACGCTACTTTGTTGTAGAAAACCTGCGTGTGTACGTCCTTTTCATGAAGCATACCCGCGTACAGATCTTAAACTCTGTAAACTGAAAAGTGGACCACTTTCATTCTGAAATAAACATTGAATCATACTCAAATCTATTGCAACATTCTGAACCAATCACAGAACAGTCTCTTATCTTCAATCACAATCAACAAGTTATCTCAATATTCTTCAATCAATCAATACATAATCGAAACATCACTATTTAAACCCAGATCAATAAGAAGACACCATTGGTAGACAACAGAAACACATCAGAGCTGGCAAAAAATGATCAGACACCCTTTCATAAAAAACCCTACTTTTTTTACGTGCTTTTCTCAAACCATAGGCGCGTGTGTATGCGCTTTTCAAGAATCAAACCCACGTGTACACAATTTACCAACAACACATCCATGTGTGTACGTGCCTTGCAGGCAATAAAACCCGCGTACATATTTGCAAATTCAGACTCAAATCTTCGCTGCAACACAAAACTTCAGACATGCCCATAACTTGGCATACACAGAAAAATCATGCGTTACCACAAAACAGATCATCTCATAATCATGATTGTCATCTCATATCTATTGGATATGATCCATCATCAAACTCTCAGGTGCATACTTATTTTAGATCAAGAAAATCATCAATAGCCCATAACATGCCTATTTTCTTTAGATCTAATGATTAATAAGATTTCCATCACTTGCATGCACTGCACTATATCACCACTTTGATTTTCATCATCTTATATAGCTTAGCTCTTTTCAATACCATAGGTCAAAATGATACTCGAACTGATGTTTTTCTTAGGCGGGATCGAAACATTCATTATTGCGCTGAATACCATAGGGAAATACCATTTTAAGTACCCTTGGTATTTAGAATACCATGGTGTGGAAACTATACGTGCTTATTCTTCTTCATACCTGTGTGTGTATGCAACTTTTCTTAACAAAAGCTGTGTATACACTACTTTGCTTCACAAAAACTGAGTGCATACTCGACTTTGCTTCATAGAACCTGTGTATACTCTACTTTTCTTCATAGAACATGTGTATACTTGACTTTGCTTCACCAAACCTATGTATACTTCTTCAACCTTCATCTTTATCATTTCTCTATCTCTGAACTATTATTCCTTTCAATACACTAGTCATCTTTATCATTTCTCTGTCACATCTGTAAACTCATTTGTTTATACCTTCAACAATTAGATTTCCATCAAGAGAAAACTCATCAAGTAGGTCTCCATTCATCAAATAGGTTGTCATTAAGGACAACTCATCAGGTAGGTTACCATCAAGGACAAAACTTAATTCATAATCCCAACAATCTCCCCCTTTGGACTTGATGGCAACCAAATTAGTGTTTGGTCACCACAACCTGTAGCTAAGCACTAGACCAAGCTACTCTCCAAACACCAAGCTACTCTTCCCCTTTGACATCAGGGGAAAATGGCTAACCAATTCTGAATGAAGACTTCCATATCTAAACTGTTGAGTATGAACATTGATCATGCTCTCCCTGAGCACATGCCGAAATATTTGACCGATGTACATTCAAGTAAATGATTCTATTACTCATAGGACTTTTCCTATCACCAAGGACTCAAAATTACATCAATCACCCAATCACAATGGGTTTACATATTTGACATTATTATTACATCAACTTCAAAAACTAAATCACATGTCCAAACAGACTTGACCAAAATAGTCCATACATGACTGAATTTTAGAATGAGTGCATCATAGGTCTTTACGTGACCTTTACATCAAATGAAAGATAATACATTGACAACCAATACCAAAGACCTCAAAAAGATCATGATAGTCATCATCAAGTATCATACACCACATATGACTTGCACCATAAGCACTTGTTAGCAGCACCAAGAACAACAACCTATTGATTAATATCACTAGGAAAACATAATGCCAACAATGCATTATTTGAAGCAAATGCTCCCCCTGAATCTGTGCTATATCTATAGACCAGTTTCAAAACCAGCAAGAAAAATTTGAGCTTATTTCTTCATCATACAAATGTATACACTATTGTTCAATTCAGGACTCGCGCATACATGTGACATTTCTTTATAGGATCCACGTAAAAAATGTGAAATACTGAAATTTCACACCTTCAACTCCCCCTGAGTCTTTTATATCTGTACCTATGTATTATGACTACGTCAGAGACACTGACAGTAGTGTAATCAACATGAAAATAAAAAGAACCATGGGAGTCATCGTCAAGTCACATATGTATCTCTCCCTGAGATTACACATCACTAATCCTAAGGACCTAACCATATTTTGTTTTTCATGAGGTGAAGAACCTCTCACCACTTTTATAGTCAACGTTAGAAATATTCGTTTAAGAATAAGAGACCACAACAACGAAAATCTTATTTTACTCTAAGTCTTATCCTTTCTCATATCTATGAGAATTCTAATATTCAAACACATACAATTTGTCTTGGTTTATGTATCCTCTGATTATGAATTTTCCAGATACTTCATTCATAACCTTACACTTGGTTGATGTAAACACAATTATATTTCCCTTATCTGCCATTTGTCCTACACTTAGGATATTCTTATTTATCCCTTGAACTAAAAAATCATCAGCTGTTGCTCTAGTTTTATTAATTTTGGCTTTACCTTGTCCTAGAACTTTTGTTGAAACATCAGTTCCAAGAATAACATTACCGTGATGGTTTTTCTTGAGAGAATACATTTAGTCTTATCTCCAGTCATGTGATGAGAACATCCACTATATATGTACCATTCATATTCATCTTCGAACGAGCAGAGAGAAAGAACACACCTTATATGTTCTTCCTTTTCTTTCTTATCGGTGGATCCATATTTTTCATATTTTATGATATCAATGTTCTTATTTGGTTGTTTACCATTTTTTCTGCGACGATCCATAGACTTGCTCCTGCATTCTTTTGCTACATTCCCAAACTTGTTACAAGCATAACATCTTATATGTTTCATATTCCTTCTATTGCAATCAATGAATTTGTGACCAAACATATTGCAAGAAAAACAATATCCCTTAAAGAACCTGGAAGCTGATGATCTTTCCGTGAGACATTTATTATCTTGAAACATTCTACTTTTGTAACTTGTTTCAACATGTACAAAATTATGACACATAGAACATTCAACATTATTGATCAGAGGATAAAATCAATTAACACTTCTATAGTTAGGATTAAATTATTTCCTTTGAAGACTTTCTTTCCTTGGTTGTTGATGAGGTTGACTTCTTATCTCTTTGTTGAGAATTTCAGATTTTGTATTAGAATTCCTTTCTTCATCTTGTGAGTTAGATTCACCTTTAACAGTTTGATGAAAACCAATACCAGATTTGATGGTAGGAGACCTTTGACTACTAAGAATATTATCCAAAATCTTAGTACTATCTTCAAATCACAAATGTTTATCCTTTTCTTCTAATTTACCTTTTAGGATATTTACCTCAACCTGATATTGATTTTCATGCTTCTTCAAGATTTCCTCAATATTTCTTCCTTCTTCCACTTGTTGTTTCAATTTGAGAATCTCTTCGTTCAACCCATTCTCTTATTCTTCAAATTCTTGAAGTAGTTCTTCATTATGCTTATTTGATTTTTCAAGATGTTGTCTTAGAGAGATGACCTCAACTTGAAGACCTTCACAATATTGGTTAGATGCCATACTAACATGATCCTTGTTATCATAAGCCTACAACTTATCATTCTTTTTCAAAGTAAGATCAAGTTTTGTTCTAAGATCAATAATTTCTTCTAACATAACTTATTTTGAATCAGCAACTCCATTTTTCATTTTGGACACATTGTTAGATATAAGATTACCCGTGGGATCTTCCTTTGGGACTTCTTCATGTATTGCTTGTAACTTGTCCCATACTTGCTTTGCAGTAGTATAATGCATAACCTTATTCAATATTGAATCAAATATGCTACAAAAGATGTTACTCAAAGCTTTACTGTTCTTTTTCACTTCCTTGTCTAATGGAGGAAACTTGGTGTAACCATTGCACACTAGATGCCAGATATTGAGATTCATTAGATTTTGTTTCATCTTTCCTTTCCATTGTTGATAATTATCTTTGCTTAGCATAGGCACATCTGCATTGTCTATTGATTCTAATTTTCCTTGATCTACTGCTTCAAGAGACTTACTTTCACTTTTACCCATAATTGAAAACTCAGTCATTTCACTATCATCGTCACTATCATTGTTGCATAGACAAGAAAATGGATCACATCTTGAACAAGAATCGATACATGATGATGCTTTGTATTCTTCATTCTTGATCACTAGAAAGCAATTTAATCTCAGATTTGAATATTTGTTGACATATGTAACTATTACTGCACCTGATATGTTCTTATCAAAGCTCTCAATAAAGATATCCTTTTCTTCTAGGGCATAAATGAAATTATCATTAGACTCATCTTCAAATGCCATAAGTAAATGACAATAATGATTAGAATCACCTTCTTCGCCATTTGAAAGACCATCACTATCTTCAGGTGTATAAAAGCTTCTCTTGTTTTCAAACCTCTTCCTATTTATTTTGGGAGCTTTTTTTCCTTTCTCCTTATTTTCTTTATAAGGGCACTTAGTAGCATAATGACCAGTTCGATGACAAGAAAAGCATTTGAATCGAAGCTTACCTCTAAATATTCCTGCACCTACTTGGAGTTTCTTTACGAAGTTTGCTTCTTCTTCTTCTGATACATAACCAGTTTCTTCCTTCTCCTTTCCTTTTGCAGTAGCTTTGAAGGCTGCTTCTCTCATATCTGAAGGACCACCTTTCTTCATCCCAAATGCTGGAAATATTCCATGGAGCTAATCAAGTGTAAGACTTTTCAGATCTCGCATTTCTTCAATAGAAGATACTTTGGAGTTAGATATCTCAAAACCTTTTCAATAGTAGAGGCATCTTTTATTCCTTCACCAAGATTTCTCATGGAATTCACAACTTCATCTACTCTAAGAAAAAATGTTGCAATGCTTTCATAATCATGCATTTTCAATATCTCATACTGGATTTTGAATGTTTGAAGTTTAACATTTTTAACTTGGTTTCGCCTTCATTAATTTGGATAATCTTATCCCACATACCCTTTGTTGTGTTCATTTGCATTACCTTCACAAACTCAGTCTTGGCCAGACTTCCCAACATGGAATTTACAACCTTTTCATTTCTTTCAACTATTTCTTTCTTGCAGTTTCTTAAGGAATGTAGGCTGGAAATTGATATCCACTTTCAACTATTTCCCATACATTAGCTCCTAGTGCGTGCAAGTATGCCCTCATCCTAAATTTCAAAAAGAAAAAGTTAGTTCCATTAAATATAGGAGGTATGATAGAAAATACTCCTTCGTGACTACCCATCTTGACAGATCTCCTTCAAGCGATCGATCTTCTGCCAAAGGACAGACTCCGATACCAATTGTTGGGAAAATACTGAGAGGGGGCCGTGGGGGGGGGGATCTGTATTTTCAAAATCACAATATTTTCATTTCATATTTTGATTTCTATACGTGAATTTACTAAAAGGTACCTGTGTGTGTACGTGATTATTCTTATTACAACTAGCGAACATCTAGTAAACTTATGTTTCAGTTAATTCATCATTTGTTTATCTTCAGCTAGTGCATTAGTACTTTATTAAACATTAGATAGACAGTAACCATGTGCAACAAGAACAAAATAAACGACCACACATAAGAAACACATATGAACACCAACATTTAAGTTGGAAACCTAATGTGGGAAAAAACCACATGTTGTTGTCATCTCTATCTTCTCTTAATATAAAGAAAAACTTTTTACAATCTTGTATTGATGCGGACTCTTACCATTATGCAAGCACCCACCTGAAGAAGGCTACAACCTTCACTCGTTCTCTGGATCCTACTAGAAGTGAGCTCCAACCCCTTGGCTCTTGTACTGGTGTAAAATTGTACTAGGACATAGGCACCAACCTACTAAAGGCTACAACCTTCACTCATTCTCCAATTGCTACTAGAAGGGAGCTCAAACCCCCTAATCTGATTTATCAACTACTACTGGAAGGAATCTCCAACTCCCTCAAATCCGGGGACCAAGTTTCATAAATTTTCATACTGGATCCACCTGCTACGTGATCCAGGTGGCTCCAGACACAGGTAGAAGTCCCAGAGGACTCAGAAAGGGCCAAAATTCAAAGTGGTCAGATTGCTCCCAAACTAGCACTAGATCGAAGTGCTCATCGCCCTGATTCTAGCAGTGTGAATGACACTCAAACCAATCTCGTATGAGGGAGAAAGAGCTAGTCAAATTTTTGGTCAAAGTTGGGTTATGAGCAAGGTTTAAGTGTCCTACAAATTGACCGAGTCCCAGCATGGGAACCTAGCTCCCAAAAGTGGGGGAATTTGTTGGATACTTAATTTGTCTAATATTACTTATATTAGACAAAATAAATAAAAAAGGTTTATTGTTATGAAAATAGAAAAAAAAAATATAAAAAATATGGGTGGCGGGCCAACACCCCCGGCACCCACCGGGCTATTGGAATCTCTCTCTCTCTCTCTCTCTCTCTCTCTCTCTCTCTCTAGATATATATATATATATATATATATATATATAACAAATTGTTAATTAAAAATAAGGCCGACGACCATGACCCCGCCAGACCCTCCAACCACCCAACCTCCACTGCAATATATGAAAAAACAACATGTATTGTGCAGCCAACTAGGATTGAACCTGCCCGGCCCATGTGGGCTGACCCCCACCGAGTGGCCCCATGTATCAAACTCCACACTATTTAAAATAAAACACCACCGAAACCATACATTGCATGTTGCTTACCATTGTAACCAACCAACGACAAAGTTAAATATGAGAAATTTTTGTTATGTATTTTGGAGGGGTTGGGATTTGATCCCCCAACCTCAACGCCTCCATTTCTCCACATAACCACAATGCCACGGGTGGTGGCTTTGTAAAGTTTTCCACCCCACCACCATATAAACCTTCATTTTCATTGCACGAGAGGGTAGAACGGAACAAGAGAAGAATGGAGCGCCAAATGGGAGAAAAGCCAACAAGATGAAGGCCGCGAACAGAGTTACATAAAATGAAACCGTGATTTCCGGCACTGAGGCGGAACCATGACTGCACGTATTTCAAGGTAGAATATTCTCTAATGCCCAAAGATTCCCTGGGGTGGTAAAAATTATTGTTATCAGAATGTAATCAAGTTTACAATCAATTTTCTCAGATTTTCAGAGGGAACAAAATGGTGAGGTTGGATTTTCCTTTTGAGCAACAGATTTGCAGATTCCCAGTGGAGGAGAATCTTCAAGAATCTTGAGGGAATCTTCTAGATTCCTTGGAGGCCGAAATTTCTTAGATTTGGAATGCATCCAACTTCATACTCATTTTTCTCAGAATTTCGCAAGGAGCCTAATGGTGCAGACAGAATTATGATCTGAGTAGCAGATCTTCAGATGACTCAAAAGAGAGGATCTTTAAGGAATCTAGGGGGAATCTAAAAGGTTCCTATAACCCTAGATTTTCACTTTGTCATAATTCAAAAATTTGATAGTTGATTTTACATTATTTGACACCAAAAATCTGATGGTGCAATCAGATTTTCCATTTGATATTTTTATTTTTCGGCCACTTTTCAAAGTGGAGTGCAGGCATCAGCATTCAATGTGCAAGCAGTCATTTCCATGATATTCAATGCCACGAGATTGATGGTACAACTAGATCCAGTAGTTTATCATTCTCTTCTTCAGATAACTCCTTGATGTGAGGTATATGTAGTGTGATCATGTACTTCTTTGTCTCTTTGCTTGAGATGCATTATGTTGTATAGATCCCTGTTTGATGTTTGATGTGGGATCTTGTTTTGTTCTTGATGTGAGATGTACTTATTGTCTTGTTTTGATTGAGATCCCTTTGTTGTCATGTTGAAAGAATACTCATGTGTCGCCATGTATGTTTGAATTGAGATCCCTTTGATGCCATGTTGACGGGATGATCATTATTAACATACGTGAAATTATGTCATGCTGATAGGAGTCCTTTTTTGAATGAGAGTTCCTGTAGCAGAACATCACTTGGAACCACTCCTATGTGAGGGCATATTCCTTGTATGAGAGAGAAAACACATGCATGTACATCATCACTCTTTCCAGCAGTTAATGCAATGGCCTACACCATCTTGACACCAGGGCTTGGAGACGTAGTCCCTCCTGGACGAACTCTGTTATCAATGTCTTGTGTTTTATGTTTCTGATTCTTGTGATGTTCCTTCTTCTTTACATCATGCATATATGTTCCTTTATGCTCTTTTAAATGAAATTCTAATCACATTACGAAAGTAAATGATCTTGGTTAAATCCAAGAGTTGATTCAACTCGGATCACTACAACACATCATAACTTGTAGGCCACGTTTCATCAAATTTTCAGATTGGACACACTACCAACATTTAAGCTCAATATCAATCATCAAACAAAACTCATCACTATAACTCAATCATCAAATTATGACACAACTAAAGCGACCAATCAATGAAACCCAATCAACTAAAACTCAGTCAAAACTCAACCAATCAGTGAGATCACTGTAACCAGAACATCAACCATCATACTACATATCACAGAAACCAAATTCTATTAATACAAACCCTGATCAACCATTTGTCAAAATATATATGCTACTTTGTTGTAGCAAACCTGTGTGTGTACACACCTTTCATGAAGCATACTCTCGTACATATATTAAACTTCTATAAACTAAAAACTGGACCACCGTCATTATGAAATAAACACTGAATCATACTCATATATATTGCAACATTTTGAACCAATCATAGAATAGTCTCTAATTTTCAATCACAATCAATAAGTTATCTCCATATTCTTCAATCAATAAATCCATAATCCAAACATCATTGTTTAAACCTAGATCAACAAGAAGACTTCATTGACAAACAACAGAAACACATCAGAACTGATAAAAACTAACCAAGAACCCTTTCATAAAAAAACCCTACTTTATGTACACACTTTTCTCAAAGCATAGCCACATGTGTACACAATTTTAAGGAATAAAACCCGCGTGTATGCGATTTACCAGAAGCACATCTACATGCGTACGTGCCTTGCAGGCTATAAAACCCACATACAAATCTGCAAATTCAGAGTCAAATCTTCACTACAACACAAAACTTCAGACATACCCAGATCTTGGCATACATAGAAAAATCACGTGTTAACACAAAACATATCATCTCATAATCATGATTTTCATCTCAAATCTATTGGATTTGATCCATCATCAAACTCTCAGGTGCATACTTAGTTTAGATCAAGCAAAGCATCAATAGCCCATAACATGCATATTTTCTTCAGATCTAACTATTCATAATATTTCCATCACTTTCACACACTGCACTATATCACCACTTTGATTTTCATCATCTTATATAGCTTAGCCTTTTTCAATACCACAAGTAAAAACCATACTCCGGCCAATGGTTTTCTTAGACAGGATCAAAACATCCATTACTGGGCTCAATACCACAAGGAAATACCATGGTAAGTACCCTTGGTATTTATGGTCAAAACTATATGTGCCTTTGCTTCTTCATACCCGCGTGTGTACGCGGCTTTTCTTAACAAAACCCACGTATACTCTACTTTGCTTCACAAAGCCTAAGTGTGTACTCAACTTTGCTTCATAGAACCTGTTTATACTCCACTTTTCTTCATATAACCTATGTATACTCGAGTTTGCTTCACCAAATCTGCATATACTTCTTCAACCTTCATCTTTATCATTTCCCTGTCCCTAAAATTCTATGTCTTTCAATACCTTAGTCATCTTTATCATTTCTCTATCACATCTATAAATTCATCTATTTATACCTTCAACAAGTAGATTTCTATCAAGAGACAACTCATCAAGTAGGTTTCCATTCATCAAATAGGGTTTCATTAAGGACAACTCATCAGGTAGGTTTCCATCAAGGACAACACTTAATTCACAATGCCAACAAGATACTCCTCCCACTTCCTTTGTTTATGCATGACATACATCCTTAACATATCCTCAAGAATCTTGTTAACCCTCTTTGCATGCCTATATTTCTATAGATGATAAGTTGTAATGAAGGCTAACTCTATCCCTAAGCCTGCAAACAACTCCTTCCAAAACTTGTAAGTGAACTTGGCATCTCTGTCTAATATAATATTCATGGGAACGCCATGCAACCTCACTGTCTCCCTGATGAATATTTGAGCTACCTCACTAATTGAACTAGTAGACTTCATTGCAATGAACTGAGCTACCTTATGTAGAAATTTTCAATAATAAAACACTTATTCACAGAGATTATCTCGATTATACACTATTTTAGAATACATGCATAATACATAACCTCATCTACGTTGATCATCAATTTAGCAACATTAAAAACAATGAAACATCAATCGCATGCGCACATTAACACAGTATGTAACCCGGGGAAAGCATACAGCTGAAAACCCCCAACTATCTGTATATTATAATGATTGAGAACATGTAACAATACATAGTACAATACTCCTCACAAGTATCCAACACTATCTCCACCTGTTACACACAAAACCAGCTCAGATCCAAACAAGTCACAGCTCAAATATCCTCCACTGCTTTGCCTACCTCCACTGCACAATCCTATAAGAGAATCACGTGAGCACAAGCTACAATTGCCTTGATATTGGCCCACACTTCACAATCCTCATTGGCATTACTCAATCCATGAATGTGCAAATCTCATGCACAACTGATAGTCACAACTCACCCTTTCACTTACCTCTAACACCTGTCTCTGTTGAACTGTCCATGCACTGAGTTAACTGATGTATTCTTTAGTTTCTTTATGAGTTAATAATTAGTGAATTAATTAATAATTAATTCACACAACTCATCACTAGTGTATTCTTTAGTTAGACTAAATACAACTAGTTCAACTAAGTCAAACTAAACACAACTCCATCAACTCCACATCCAACTCCACAGAACTCACATGCATGAGTTCTAACTGAAGTCCTCCATGCAATAGCTCAACTAACACATAAGAAACCACGTGATTCCTTTTGTCAGCTGCATGTCCCACATCCGTAGCTTGAACTGAAGTGCTCCAAGGGAATAAGATAATGTTTAGAGTCCAAATATTACTAAGGGCTAATAATATTTGACTGTTTCTATTTTTAGCCTAGCAGTCTAAAAATAGACACTGATCACTCCACTGTGAACCAAAAATAGAAGTCCATCTATTTTTCCCAACATGACCAATCATCCATAAACAACATCCTGCAACTCATAGACCATGATCCATATGTCTAAAAATAGACATAGTCTAAAAATAGACTTTGCGCCCAAACTAAGCTCCATCATCTTGTTGCATTTTCAACACTCCCTCTCAACAAGATATGAATTATCAACAACCCCTATCCTGCAACTCTGGAATGTTCTTCTGGCAACACATTTTCCTGGTCCACTTGCTCCAACAACACTTGGAACAAAAACACTCCCAACTGACCACTCCGTTGGGCTAGGAACATACACTGATGCTAAAGCTCTACCTGCTGCTGACAAGTGCTCCCTCTTTTACATCTGCACTACTGCAACATCTCCATGCATCTCACACCATTGCACACCTCTCTGTGCCACCTAGCACTGTGCAAAACACTTGTGCCTCTCGCATTGCTACGGCCTGCTAGCTATGCGCTGTCCTGGGATTCCCTGCATTATCACTCTCTCTGCCACTCCATCTGCATCTGTCTCTACCCAATCAATCAGTTCATGCTACTCCACATCGGGGCTCCCGTAGCAAGGTCTCATCCAAGAGGTTGGGTACCTCAAGGATCCTACCCCTCCTCCTTGGGATGATCAATCCACATCACCCCACCTCCTACCTGGAGGTATGGCTGCATGCGATCCCTCTGCCCACCTGGCTCGAAGTTTCCCCCTAATGGAGGTCTCTGCATGAGTAGATGTCTCTACTTGATCTCCTCTCAGCATCCCTTGTTGTGGCTGCTCCACAACCTCCTGAAGCTGCTGCACCAATCGTGGCTCCTCCACAATCGTCTAAGACTTCTTCTGGCTCTACATGTTCAGAGGTAATATACGCTCCCTCTCAACCACCAAGTCTCCATCAGTTGCCTTGCTGCTAAAGGGTTTGCATGAATCTACATGCAACCGATAAAGGTTCCTGACTCGAACCCCTATCTTCCAGGTTTCTCCAGTTGTCTTGCTGCGTAGGAAAGCCTTTCCCTCGTTGAAGACAACATCATATCCCTTGTCTTCTAACATGGCCACAGAGATAAGATTCTTCTTCAATCCTAGAACATGCATCACTTCCTTCAATTTGAAGGGTTTACCAGACTCCCTCTCAAAGGAAATGGTACCGATACTGGTCGCACTATATCTACCATCGTCACTCATCTCGATGTGCACTCCAAAATATTTCTCATCTAGATCAGAAAACAAATCTCGATCTCCTGTCATGTGAGAAGACGCACCACTATCCAAGAACCATACTGATCCCATCACACTTGATACCAAGCATGCGATTAGCGAAAAATCCAGCTCAAACTGCAAGGCTAAGGCCTCTCCCACTGCAGATCCAACAGTTTGCTTATTTTTCTTCTTCTGCGGACAATATGTGGCATCTCCATTCTTAGCTTTGATGTATCTGTGTTTATCCTTGAGCGCCATTCCACCAGCTCAAAACTCAACCGCTTCTGATCTAAAATTCGCGAGAGCAAAGTATTTATTGTACAGAGATCGACTGTATGGGCATTCATCAGATATCTCACCTTCCAAAGGAATGATGAATCTAGAAGCTACTTGGCCCGATTACAGACTCTGCCTGAAGAAATAAAATGTAAACACTTTCTGAATAATAGATCTGATGATCAATCCCGCTTTGATATCCTATAGAACTTTTTCTACAAATCAACCAGCTCTAATACCATGTAGAAATTTTGAATAATAAAACACTTATTCACAGATATTATCCCGATTATACACTATTGCGGAATACATGCATAATACATAACCTCCTCTACGTTGATCATCAATTTAGCAGCATTAAAAACAATGAAACATCAATCGCATGCGCACATTAACACAATATGTAACCCAGGGAAAGCATACAGCTGAAAACCCCCAACTATCTATATATTATAATGATTGAGAACATGTAACAATACATAGTACAATACTCCTCACAAGTATCCAGCACTATCTCCACCTATTACACACAAAACTAGCTCAGATCCGAACAAGTCACAGCTCAAATCTCCTCCACTGCTTTGCCTGCCTCCGCTGCACAATCCTGCAAGAGAATCACATGAGCACAAGATACAATTTCCTTGATATTGTTCCACACTTCGCAATCCTCATTGGCATTACTCAATCCATGCATGTGCAAATCTCATGCACAACTGATAGTCACAACTCACCCTTTCACTTACCTCTAACACCTGTCTCTATTGAACTGTCCATGCACTGAGTTAACTGATGTATTCTTTAGTTTCTTTATGAGTTAATAATTAGTGAATTAATTAATAATTAATTCACACAACTCATCACTAGTGTATTCTTTAGTTAGACTAAATACAACTAGTTCAACTAAGTCAAACTAAACACAACTCCATCAACTCCACATCCAACTCCACAGAACTCACATGCATTAGTTCTAACTAAAGTCCTCCATGCAATAGCTCAACTAACACATAAGAAACCACGTGATTCCTTTTTTCAGCTGCATGTGCTACATCTGTAGCTCGAGCTAAAGTGCTCCAAGAGAATAAGATAATGTTTAGAGTCCAAATATTACTAAGGGCTAATAATATTTGACTGTTTCTATTTTTAGCCTCGCAGTCTAAAAATAGACTATGATCACTCCGCTGTGAACCAAAAATAGAAGTCCATCTATTTTTCTCAACATGACCAATCATCCATAAACAACATCTTGCAACTCATACACCATGATCCATATGTCTAAAAATAGACATAGTCTAAAAATAGACTTTGTGCCAAAAATAGCCTGTGGGCCCACTTAGTGAAGGCGACTTCTTTCCACTAAGCTCCATCATCTTGTTGCATTTTCAACACCTTACTCAAACTATCAACCACAACCATGATGGAATCATGTTGCTTCAATGTCCTTGACAAACATATAATGAAGTCCATGGAAATCTCCTCTGATTTCCATTCTGGAATCAGAATCGGCTATAATAAACTAGTTGGATGCTTACACTCCACTTTCACCTGCCAATAGCCTAAACCTCTTGTATAATCACCTCTCCCCACATTTACCCACTTTTACAAGCCCTTCTGGTAAATGTGAAGCATAGTGCTACTATGACATGACGTGACCTCCAAGTTCTAGTCATGGAAGTGGAGCTGAAAAATCGACAACTTTGTTGACACCCCTAAGCGACCACAAACCACTCAGAAGGCTGCAAACCACCCCAGGTGGTCAATCCCTGAGATGCACCCATTTTTCATTAACCTAACACCCACACACACATCAAGGCAAGAGTGAAGTTATAGGCCTTCAATTGCACACATAGGCTTGCCTGCATGTAGTTATGACCTAATTCGCCTTGTTTTCTACCAATGGTTCTGAGATCTGAGCCAATTTTCTAGGCTAGCCTCCAGACCACTTCCCAAAACTTCCTGAAACTTTCCATAATCACATTTTACATGACAACAATGCTATACCTTCAAACTTGAACTATACTACCTAGAACATGATACACATTTCATCAAACATATGGTAAACATGTAAGTTATAGGTCATGAATGCATATCTGATCATAAATCTCTGAGCTTCATCTGAAAATCACTAAGAAGGTCTAATTCCCTCTCAAGTAGCTACAACCATTCTTTTTATCCCATGCATTCATCAACCATTCAAATACTTATCAAATAATGAACAGGAGCCATAGCCAGAGCACATCATAGAACCATGCATATGACCAATTTATAACCAAAATAATAACCATGATAAATAAATTTAGAAAGCACATAATAACAAGTACAAGTTATCATAAATTACAATAGGAAAATAACTCTTATTAACTTATGCAAAATCCAACCAACTCAAGGACTTCCATGTACCACCCGACCATAGATTGGGTTGAAACAAATCTGACTTTCATCCAATCAATCTCATGCTATATTTCAATCATGAATGTGGGATCTCATGGGATAAACCAAGACATAAACAACCAAAGGAATTGAAAGGTTAAACCAATTCAAACCTCAAACTACCGTGATCTCACCTAAACCAATCCCGAGATCACAAAACCAAACCAAGCTTGGTTTCCTCAGAATTTCTTCACCATAACTTGAGGAATTTGTCTACCTCCACCTACCAATTGAGGGATTCCTATAGAAAACCATCTCCACCCCCAACCCTTGGGAATTTTACTAAGACCACCTCACTCGCTTCCAAAACCTTCCGACAACCCAAAGTTCAACTAGAAATGAATCCCATCACACCATGGCTATCCAAGAAATTTGAAGGCAAGCTAAAACCACTGTCAAACCAGGAAAAACCCATGCCAATGAAAAAAATGAACCAAATAAAAAAATTCATGTACAATGCACTCACACCTTAGCTAGGAAATCACACATGCATCTTGTTACCTGCAAAATCTTCTTGTTGAAGTCATTAATCCAACCTTTTCCTTGCTTTCCATTTTCCTTGCTTGCTTTTCCTCTTGGAGCTCTCTCTCGCTTGTTGAATTGACCCAAGCTAAAATTGATAAAAGTTGTGAATTGGTTCTCTGATGCCTTCTTATTATTGATGTCTTTGTTTTCTTCATTTTCCTTCATTTTTCCTCTAATTTCCTTAGCATAAAAATCTATGTCTCTTCACCTCCCGTTTATCCCATTTTCCTTTATTTTCATAATTAAAATTCCAATTATTTCCATTTTACCTTTGTGAATGCCCTTGCCAATTTCCATAGCCATTATTGAACCAAAAGTGATACCCACTAATGTGTTTTCCCAACATTCAACTTGGAGTACATGTCCCATGACCTTGGTCTTATTTTTCCTTTATTAAACTTTATTACATGAATTTTAACCCGAGGTTGTTACATCTCACAACAAACTCAACCACCTATTTCTTCATGTTCGAGCATTGATATAACTTCTTCAAAGATGTCAAAGTCTTCCAGTATCTTGGGTAGCCTAAATATGGCTTGACATGAAACTCCCTCAAGATAAGCTTCTTAATCTAATCCCTATAACCATCACCCTATTGTTGTAACCTGTGCCTCAGCTATTGATACCTATCATCATGTTTTCCTCCATGCAATATCCACTCCTATAAACTTGTCCCATAAAATCTTACAGATACAATATGATTCACCTACACTCATCTACTGAGAGAATCTGCAACCCTATTCCCCTTTCCCTTGATGTACATGATCTTAAATTCAAACTCACTAAGGGTAGCCAACCATCTAGCTTTCTTGGCATTCATATTAGGTTGTTCAAACAAGTACCTTAGTCCACTGCGATCACTCATTAGAATAAAAATCCTACCAAGAAGATAATGTCTCCACATCTTCAATGCATGAATGATAGTTGTGAAATCAAGATCATGAGTCACATAGTTCTTTTCATGCTCATTCGACTTCATTAACTCATAGCATAATACCTACCATTCTTGCATTAGGACTCCACCAAGTCCTTCCTTGCAAGCATATGTACATACCACAATCTCCTTATTAAGATTTGTAATCTTCAAAACCGGAGCATTTGTAAGCAAATGCTTCAAATGTTCAAAACTAGTTGCACACTCTTTAGTCCATTCAAACTTCTCCTCTTTTCTCTGCAAAGATGTAATAGGATACGAAATCAGTGAGAAGTTCCTAATGAACCTCCTATAATAACCTTCTAGTCCCATGAATGATCTGACCTCATCCACATTTCTATGATTTGGCCACTCCATGATATCTCTAATATTTTCAGGATCCACTGCTATACCTTCCTTGGAAACAACATGTCCCAATTAGTGAATCTGAGACTGAAAGAAGTTGCACTTGCTAATCTTGGAATACCAAGTTCTCTGCATGCTCTTCCTCATTCTAGGAATATATCATCAATGAACACTATCACAAACTTGTCCATATAAGGATGCAACGCACTGTTCATCAAGCACATAAAAGTAGCTAGAGCATTAGTAATACCAAAATGAACCACTTGAACTCATAATGCCCATACCTTGTTCAACTGCCTGTAATCAATTCACAATTGAAGAATACCATCCTTATTCTTTACAAACAACACTGGTGCACCCTAACGTGGCACATTCGTTCGTATGTATCCCTTTTCAAACATTTCCTTAAGTTGCAACTTCAATTCCACCAACTTTGGAGTGCTCATCTTGTACAATGTCTTAGATATTGGTGCTACTCATGGTACCAAATTGATAGAGAAATCCACTTCCGTATGAGGCAGTAACTTTGAATTCTCTGCTAGAAACACATCCTAAAACTATTGCAAAACATGATACCTCCTCAATATTTCATCATCCTCAACATCCTTTCCTTTGTCACTACAAATATGCACTGCAAATAATACACATCATTTTCGAAGACTATGCTTTACCTGCATAGTTGTAACCATTGTCATTAATGTAGGCTTCTTCTTTCTCTACAAGATTCTCTTTTCTCCATCATCATCCAAGCACTTAATTTCGTTGTCATAGAAATCTACCTTGGTCTTGTGAACTAACAACCAATCCATGCCCAAAATCACACTATATGATCACAAAGGAAGCACATTTAGATGTGCTGATGTAGGCATTCCAATCAACTCAAATGCAAAAGCTCTCACCCAATTATGGACTCCTTTCTTGGTCCCTATAGCCAACTGCACCAACCAAGACTCTGCATGCATTTATTTGTTCAAGACACACTTATCCACCTGGTAAGGACTAAAATAACTATAATTAAAATGATAATCAATCAAAATGGGAACAATTCGATTACCAATCTTACCTTCCATCTCAATAATTCATGCCGAATGGTCCACTTGTCTATTATCAGGTGATGCATAAATCCAAGGAATTCTTTGACAAACACCCCCAACTGTCTGTGCCTCCTAAGCACCGTAAATATGAGGTTTGCCACCCTAGTTACATGGAAAATCTCTCCTGTGATGTTATCTAACACAATTCCAACACTGCAAAGGATTCCTGCCATCGCCTTTGTTCTTCTCCTCAGAATAAAATCCATGTCCTCTGTAAACTACATTGAACTTCTTATAAGGTGCCACATTCTCCTTGTCACCTGCATCCTGAGGTATTCCTTGCTTCTTAACCCACTCTCCTTCAGTCTTCTCATTACCTCTCCAATCATGCTTAGGCTTAGAAATATGCTTAGACTACTCATAACAATGCTTCAACTTCCCATTGACTTCCTCCAATGACCGAGGCTTATCATACTCAATATGATATTTAAATGCTAAAGGAAATCCATTGATGAATATTTAGACCTTTGTCTTCTCATCATTAATATGTGGCACATACCTCAACAACTCCATAGACTTAGTCATATACTCTTCATCTGTCATAGAACCCATATTCAACTCATATAACTCCTTAGCCTTTCCATCATAATAACTCTTAGACAAGTACTTCTTTAAGAAGAGTCTTTTAAACTTATTCCAATTCAACTCTTCTACCTTAACGCCTCTGACACACTTCACATATTCCTACCAGATATATGATTTTCCTTTGAGACTGAATATAGTGATCTTGGCTTTCATATTCTCCTAATAATAATGTAATGTGAAGAACTTCTTCATCCCAAGCATCCATGCTTCTGTATCTTTTGAATTCTTTGCATCCCCATCAAAATTAGGAGGGTTGGCTTTCTTGAACTCATATGGAAAGTACTTCTTTTTAATCATCCTATAAGGATGATGGCAGTGATGACCATGATCTCTCTCTGAACCAGAACTAGAATAAAATACATAAGAAATATCTCTCCTTTCAAGTGTATCCAACCGTCTGCCACCTTTGAGTGTGTCATCCCTCGCCAACCTGTATCCTGTTGGAGACCTATTGCCATATGCCCCATTAGTCCCTTGCTCTTGTACATGACTAGTTCTCGGTTGTACATGTCTCTAAAAATATGATAAGCTCTGAAGGATAAATACATTGACCTCTACTTGCTTTTCTTAAGCTCTAGAAATTATTTCGAGTGACTCAATTATCATGTCATTATCTTCCTTGCAACTTTTGATTTATGCCTTCACACTTCCTAATGTATCTGTTAAATTGGGAGAATACTCATATCCATGTTACTTAGTTGATTAGTAAGGAGAGTCATGTGAACTGTAGTCCACCATTCTACTTGTCATCTCTAACCTTCTTCTTCCTGCAAGATGCCATGTTAGATAAAAAATATAGACATAATCAAAATCACACCTCTGTGAAGTTCAGGGGAGGCTATCTCATCTACACAATCAATATAGATTAGCACAACATATATGTATATATATATATATATATATATATATATATATATATATATATATATATATATATATATATATATATATATATATATATATATATATATATATATGTATATATATATGTATATATAGATATATATATATATATAGATATATATATATATATATATATATATATATTATTAAATTAGTTTATCAACATCTCACATGATGCAATGAATAACACAAATTGTAACGCCGACTACATACATGACAACCATAGCTACTACAACGCATGCATATGACTTTCATGCATGCATAAAAATCACATCTAGCCCATCCAATCCATGTTTCTAAACTTGGAAGCTCTGATACCACCCTATGGTATCAAATATCCCCTAAAGAGGATGAAACTCATTCTGATACCATCCTGTAAATGCCTCCTCCCACATTTACCCAAATTCACAAGATTTCCAGGGTAAACGTGAGATGAGTATCACTAGGACATGACCCAACCTCCAAGTTCCAGTTATGGAAGTGGGGCCAACACACTAACAACTTAGAGACATCCCTCAAGAGCACTAGATTACCCAAAAGTTACTCCACAAACTCTGATGATGAGATCCTGAGTTGGAATTTCTTTTTCACAAGCTTAACCCTCAACCCCACCCACTATACATCATGCATGTGGTTATGAGGCTATAACCACACTCATAAGCCTGCTTCCATGTGGTTATGACCTAAATTTCCCAATTGTTAAAAAATGTAGCAAGAAAGGCTCAATTTGACTTTATCCTTAGTCATATTGAGTAAATCAAATTTCACATCAGCAAGACAACTTGGAGGCAATTAACTAGTGTGACATAGATCTTGTCACTTAGTTAGCTTAGTAAATTCGAGTTAGAGGGTTTGGAGTTTAGTTATGCATGTGTGATTGCCAAATTTTAGTAATACAGTTTAGTTATTTTCAGTTGTGTTCAGTTAAATTACCTCTACCTATTGATAGAGTCAGTTGAAGGTCAATTGGGTAGTGGGACACTAGTCCAACTCATTGATTTGTCACTTAACTAATCAATCAACCCAAAATAGCTAGTGCATGCAGGGAATTGGAGTTCCTCAGTGAAGTGGACATGGAAATGTAGTCTAACAAGAGTTGTATACTAGTTCTGAGTGTATAGGTGTTACATGTAATCATTCATCAATCCTTGATAATTGCACAATCAATTTGGATGAAATTATTATCTTTTAGGGACCAATTTCCTTGGGATTTGCATAAGGAAATATGAGGCTTGGTGAGAAAATAATTGGATAAGTGTTGGCAAGATTTTCTCATTGAGAAGAGAGAATAATTATTCTTTTATAGGTTGATCTCAAAGCTAGATCTAGATATTGTAATAGTTTCTCTATTCAACTGATTAATGCAAAGACGCTTGAGGGGTTTTTCCCAGTTGGGTTCCCCTCGAAATTGTAAATTGTGATTTCCATTCTATGTATATTATTCTAAATTGTGATTTCCATTCTACAGATTAGTAGAGTATAATTGTGTCTCTTGTTTTTAGGTTGAAATATTGAGCAATTGAAATTTCTATCAAATTTCAACATGGTATTAGAGCCCTGAAATCACATTAGAACCAATATTTCAAACTTGTCTCTCAAGAATTTTGAAGTAGCAGCTCATGTGTAACAGATTTTATTTAGGATCAGGAGAATGCCTTTCAATGGACTAAGATTAGAGTATGTCGTGGGGGGTAGCTCGAATTTCATAGCCTGGAAGGATCGGATGGAAGCATTGCTTGATGCAAATGGTGTGTTAGAATATGTGAAAACTGATATTGCAAAACCTCCATAGTTGGATGCACAACATTTAGCATAGTGAAAGAAGGATGTTGCAAAGGCGAGAAGAATTATTCTAGAAGGTGTGAGAGACAATGTGGTCTCAAATATCCATGGAAAAGAGGCACTATTTGCTATGTGGAAGGCATTGATTGAACTATTCGAAAATAATAGTGACCATAGAAAATTGGCCTTGAAAGACAAAATTTGAAACATTAGAATGTAGATGAATGACACTATTCCATAGTATCTCTCCAGGTTTACAGAAGTTCGAGATGAGCTTGGAGGGTTTGGGGTGAATGTAGCAGAAGATGACCTGGTGAGCCTAGCTCTTCTAGGCCTTCCAAAATCCTAGCATAGTTACCAGGACTCTATGAATGGAAGGGAAAAATTACCGAATTGGGAAATTTTGTGGTTTGATTTGGTTCAAGAAGAGTTCAAGAGAAATAACGGACATGGAACATCATCAAAAGTAGAGGATGAAGAAAAAATTTCCTTGGATGGAAAGGTGAAGAAGGGAAAAGGGAAGAAGACCCCAAGAAAACCTGAATTTGACCAAAATAATGACAAGAAGAGATACTTGAGCAAGATAAAATGCTTCCACTGCCACGAATTCGGGCACTATGTGGCCAAATTTCCGCACAATAAGTATACCAAGAAGTATTCAAGAGGAGGAGGAGGTGAAGCACTAGCTTCACAATTAGAATTAGACTTCACCCTGATAGCATGCATGACCAATACTATTATGGGGAGTGTGTGGTACCTTGATTTTGATTCCTCATTCCATATGATAGGGTGCAAGGTGTTTTTCAGTAGCTTGGAGGAGAAGGATGTCAAGATGCATAACGAAATGGGGGATGATGGGAGGTACAATGCTACAAGAATTGGTACTATCACCTTTGAGAGGGAAAAAGAATCTCCCCTTTAGCTCAAAGATGTTATGTTTGTATCTGGGCTGAAGAATAACTTGATCTTTGTAGCAGTACTAGAGAACTGTGGCTATGATTTTTTTTCAATCAATGGAAAGCCTTTATGAGACATATATCTACTAGGAAAGTGAAGCATACCGGGGTTCATGTGAAGAACATATACAAACTTGAGGTGGGAGATTGCACTGCATTGAGTAGTAAGGCTGAAAAAGCACATAATCGAGATGTTGGAGAACTATGGCACAAGAGATTGGGTCATTTACACCATGGTTCCTTAAAAATCATGCATCAAATTACCACCGGTCTCCCTAAAGGATCCCTTGACCAATAGGATGTCTTCACGGGTTACACATTGGGGAAATATGTCAAATCCACTTTCAATGGCTGAGATAGCAAAGCATATGCAATATTGGAGCGAGTCCACTCTGATTTTTATGGACCCTTTTCTACAACCTCCACAACAAAACATAAGTACTATGTTATTTTTATTGACGATTTCTCTAGAAAATGTTGGATCTTCTTCATGTGGAAGAAGGATGAATTTTTCTCAAAATTTGTTGAATTCAAGGCATTGGTTGAGAAAGAGACTAGGAAGAAGTTGAGGGCTCTCAACAACAATAATGGAGGTGAATTATTTTTGTATGCCTTCAAATATTTATGTGTGAAAGAATATATTCAAAAGGAATTGATGGTACCCCATAAGCCACAACAAAAAGGGGTAGTTGAAAGGAAAAATAGGAGCATAGTGGGAGTAGAAAGGGTCATGTTGCATGATTAGCGATTTCCATTACATCTATGGGAAGAAGCATGCAACACCACAGTATGATTGCAGAACCAGACACCTCATAGAATACTTGGTATGGTCACACCGCAGGAAGATTTCTCTAGGAGAAATACTGATGTGTCTCATTTTAAAATTTTTGGAGATTCAGTTTATTGTCATGTCTTTAAGGATTCGACGAAGGAACTTGAGCCTACAATAGAGTTGGAAGTTTTTGTAGGATACATTGAAACTCTACATGACTGTTGAGTGTGTTTTCCTTCACTGAGGATGATAGTGGTTAGGAAATATGTCAATTTTGATGAGGAGAAAGCTATGATATGATCTCTGGAATGAGAGCTGAGTATCCCATTGGAGCAGGAGCTTATAGTTCCAATATAGGAGCCTCAGGATGAAATTTAGGAGGTTGTGGAGAAACCACATGTAATGGAGAAGACATGAGGCAGAGTGGAGGAACCCACTCAACCGGAATCTTCTAGAGAGGGGAGAAAGAGAACCATATAGGTTTGTAGATTGGTGTAGGATGCTAGGTAGACCATGGGAGCCCCTACATCATAGTGCAGGCAGAGGAGGTCACCTGATAGGTACACTGGTTACATGGTTCTCATGACAAATCTCACTGAGACAAAGGGTTCTTCATTTGAGGAAGTGGTTTCTCAACCAATTTGGGTTGATGCCATGGTGGAAGAATATGAATCCATCATGAAGAATAGTGCATGGGAGGTGGTGCCGAGACCAGAAGGAAAATTAGTTTCTGGTTCAAGATGGATCTAAAAAGTGAAGCATGTGGTTGACAGGAGAATCAAGAAGTACCAAGCCCATTTTATGGCCAAAGGATTCTCTCATACAGAGGGAGTAGAATATAAGGAAATTTCTGCACCAGTTGCAAGATATTCCTCAATCAGATCCATTTAAGCATTGGCTATGTAGATGGGGTGGAAAATCCATCAAATGGATGTGAAGGCCACCTTTCTCAATGATTTTGTTGAGAAGGAAATTTACATAGAGAAGCTAGAAGGATATGAGACATATGATCGAGAGTCACATGTGTGCTGACTCAAGAGAGAATTGTATGGTCTTAAACAAGCTCCCTAAGCATGGTACACTTAGATCGAAAGCTATCTCAGTGGATTGGGATTCACGAAAAGTGAAGCAGATGTGAACCTCTATCACATTGTGGTAGGTGGTAAGTTTCTTATTCTTGTTTTATATGACAATGATTTAATATTGACAGGTGATGAGAGGTTGATTTGCTCTTGTAAAGAGGATCTTGCAAGGGAATTTGAGATGAAAGACATGGGCCTCATGCATTACTTCCTTGAGCTAGAAGTATGGAAAGCTGATGGTGAATTGTTTGTGTCTCAAGGGAAGTATTCCTATGAAATACTTCAGAGATTCCACATGGAGAGTTGTAATCCCATGGATACACTCTAGCTACAAATTGGAGGAAGGAGAATGCCACTTCAGATGAAGAGGTTGATGCTACCATTTATAGGTAGCTTGTGGGGTCTTTGATGTATCTTTTGAACACAATACCCGACATGTGCTATGTAGTAATCCATCTTAGTCAAGTTATGGTGAGGCCTGCCAATATGTATTGTAAGGCAACAAAGCATGTGTTACAGTACCTCAAAGGCATTACTGTATAGGGATTATGGTACATGAGCACAGAGTCAGTGAATCTCCAAGGCTTCACCAATGCAAATTGGGCAGGGAGTCCATAAGATAGGAAAAGTACTTCAGGTGTTATCTTCATTGTTGGGTTCGTAGCTATTTCCTAGTACAATAAGAAGCAGAGGTCTGTGGCACTCAACTCAAAAGAGGTTGAATACATGGTTGCAATTCAAGCAACATGTGAAGCCATATGGATGAGGAAAGTAATTGTGGGACTTTTTAGTCAAGAGATCAATATGATAGTGATAATCAGAGTTGCAATAAGCTCTTTGAAAATATAGGTATTCCATGACAAGTCCAAGCACATTGATATCTAGTATCATCATTTGTGGGATTGTGTGCAGAGGAGAATTATGTTGCTACAGTTTATTCCAAATGAGGAATATGATGCTGACATTTTTACAAAGCAATTGTCAAGAGGTAAATTCAAATTCAATAGGTGCAGGATAGGGGTGGTGAAAAATCCCTTTCTTACTAAGAGGAAGTTTTAAAAAATGTAGCAAGAGAGGCTCAATTTGACTTTAGCCTTAGTCAAATTGAGTAAATCGAATTTCCATATCAACGAGACAACTCGGAGGTAGTTAAATAGTGTGACATGGATCTTGTCACTTAACTAGCTTAGTAAATTCGAGTTAGACAATTTGGAGTTAAGTTATGTTTGTGTGATTGCTAAATTTTAGTAATCCAGATCAATTATTTTCAGTTGGATTCAGTTAACTAGAATCTAACTATTGATAGTGTTAGTTGAAGGTTAGTTGGGAAATGGGACAATAGTCTAGCTCAGGGATCTATAAATTAACTAATCAATCATCCCAAAATATCTATTGCATGCAAGGAATTCGAGTTCCTCGGCTGAAGTGGAGATGACAAAGCAGTGTAACAAGAGTTGTATACTAGTTTTGAGTGTGCAGGTTTTGCATGCAGTCAGTGATCAATCCTTGGGAATTGCGCAATCAATTTGGATAAAATTATGATCTTTTAGGGGCCAATTTCCTCAGGAATTGCACAAGGAAATATGAGTCTTGGTGAGGAAATAATTGGCTAAGTGTTGGCCAGAGTTTCTCATTGAGTAGAGAGAATAATTGTTCTTTTGTAGGTTGAGCTCAGAGTTGGAGTTAGAAATTATAATAGTTTCCCTATTCATTTGATTAATGCAAAGAGGCTTGAGGGGTTTTTCCTAATTGGATTCCCCTATAAATCATTGTGTAATTTTGGTTTTTCTTATTGCATGCCTATGCATGTTGTTCCAAATTGTGATTTTCATTCTGCAAATTAGTAGAGTAGATTTGTGTCTCTTGTTTTCAGGTTGAAATCTTGAGCAGTTTCAATTTCTATCAAATTTTTATACTAGTTCAGTACTAGCGGTTCTAAGATCTAAGACACTTTTCTAGGCTAGCCTCCAAACTACTGCTTGTAACTTCCTATAACTTTCTAGAATCATAATTAACATGAAAAAAATTCCAAAAATTCAAACTTGAATAAATAACTTGCCCTAGATTGCCTAGTACACATTAGAAATTTCGTTAAACATATGGTAAACTTGTGAGCTATAGGTCATGAATGCATATTTGATCATAAATTTTTGAATTTTGTCTAAGAATCACCAAGAAGGCTCCAACCCCTCTCTAGTTAGCTGCAATAACGCTTCTTATCCCATGCATTCATCAACGATTCAATAACTTATCAAAACTTGTTAAGAGCCATAGATAGAATACATCATATAACCAACAAATAACCATAATAGAAACAATGGAAAATTAACCATAAAATCACCAACATAATCACCACAAATGCTCATAGACCACAATAGGAAAATATCTCATAGTAACATATGAAAGTTCCAACCAAGTCAAGGACTTCCACGTACCACTCAAGCATAGATTGGGTTGAACCAAATCTCTCCTTCTCTAAATCACCCCTATGTCATATTCCAAACATGAATGTGAGGTCTCATGGGTTAAACCAAAACAAAACCAAACCAGGGATTCTAAAGGCCAAATACCTCAACCCTGAAACACCGTGATTCCAACTCTATGGTTGGAAAATCATTAACATTAACCAAATTGGTCTCTACTAAAATTGTATAGGGATCTACGAACTAGTAACTGAACCAACAAACTTCTAGGGCTCTAAACCATTTGTTCCAACTACGGCTCCAAGAACTATTAACTCAACCCACCAATGGCTCTAGAGAATTTGTCCCAACCTACAATTCTAGGAACTAGTAACTCAACCCAAACTGTTCCAGGGCTTCCAAAGTGTTTTATCCAACCCACAATGATAGGGAACTTAAGCACCAATCAGAAAAATAAATGGGAAACCCACAACACCATGGTTATCAAGGAAATGTCAAGGCAAGGTTGAAACCACTCCCAATCCAGGCAAATATCTATGCCAATGACAACACATAACCAGAGAATCACATGCATATACCATGCATCCAAAAATAAAAAAGGAAATCACACATACAACTTGTTACCTGCAAGGTATCCGTGTTATAGTTGTTTATCCAATTGTTCCCTTGAGGTCGCTTACTTTCCTTTACTTTCTTTCTCCAACCCAAGTGAATGTTAGAGTTCTCCCAAAATTCTCCAAGAATTATGTAAGTGTGCAAGAGTATGAGAGAATGAGAGAATGAAAGGAGAGCTCAACTCAAAATTGTCAAAACATGGCAATTATTTCTTTTATTCCTTTTTGTCACTGGGGCCTCTATTTTCTTCATTTTCCTTTTTTTTTCCTCTAATTTCCCTTGCATGCAAATTTGTGTCTCTTCACCTTCCTTTTCTCCTATTTTCCTTCATTTTCATAATCAAATGCCAATTTTTTCCCCTTTTCCTTTGGAAATTTCCATAGCCATTATTAATCACGACTGATGCCCACTATAATGTTTTTCCCAACATTCAACTTGGAATACATGTCACATGACCTTGGTCTTATTTTATTTACATGCAAAATAAAACAAGGGTTGTTACTGACTAGTTGAGATAAATGATGTCATTCTGTAGGTTTTAACCACGTACAGAAATTACCTACATACAAATTCTAAAACACAAAAAATAAACAATGCGAGAGCATAACACATAAAACACATATACACAGAGATTTCCCCTAGATCCCAAAACCGGGACTACCAGATTGATTTTTCATTATATTCCTTTCAATGTTACAATATATATTTATACATGCCGAAGCATCCAATACCATGGACCGAAAACCATTGCATCCAAAACCATGGAATGAAAACCATTGCGCCCAAAACCATGTGCGAAAACCATGGACAAAACCATAGATAGCTCTGCCCAACCTAATATAGGGTCTAAAAAAAAATTCCGCGGGGCGCTGCCCTGGACCCCGTACAGGGGGGCTACTCGCCCCCCTCAAACCCCTTGGATAGGGGGGCCTACCACCCCTCTGTGACCCCCCTGATACGCAATCGGTGCAACAAAGGGGGGGCTCCACCCCACCTCTAACCCCCAGTTAACTACGTAGGCTAGTCATGGAAAAAATATAACACAGCCCAACATTCTCCCACTTGTTGTTTTCTTTCCACAAGGGGCCACATGAGAGCTTAGTCATTTATCCAACTCTACAATTCCCATTGTTTCTCAACACCAAGAGAACTTCTCAGAGCTCACATATTTTGCCGATCCATCTGTAGTATTCTTCAAAGTGTCCACCTTTACCAGCAACACATTTTTGTCTTCTATCATATCCCTCACAAAGTGATACTGAACATCAATGTGCTTTGTCTTTGAATGATAAGCAGGGTTCTTTGCCAAGAAAATTGCACTTTGGCTATCATAGTCTATCCTTATAGCTCCTTGTACTAACCCCATACTTGAACACAATCTCTGCAACTAAACCGCTCCCTTGCTTGCATGAGCGGCTGCCATGTATTCTGCCTATGTAGTTGATAGTGCCACTACAAATTGTTTCTTACTCATCCAACTAACTGCACCTCAAAATAGGTTAAACACATACCCACTTGTAGATCTTCTCTGACCTAGATCTCTAGCCTAGTTTGCATCAACAAAGCCATGAATGTCAAACACTCTATCCAATCCTGGTCTTCCTTAGTAGCACAAGCCATAATCACTAGTGCCACGCAAATACCTGAAAACCTGCTTCATTGTTGTCCAGTGCTCCTTCCCTGGTTTTGACATAAACCTACTCAATACTCCCACTGCATGTGCAATGTCTAGTCTAGTACATACCATCGCATACATCAGGCTACCGACTGCACTTGCATATGGAACACAAGATGTATCCTCTTCCTCTTCTTGTGTCTTGGGACATTGTTCAGTAGATAACTTTACACCTACAGGAATAGGAACCTACACCGATTTAATATCCTACATATTAAACCTCTGCAGTATTGTCTCGACATACTTCCTCTGGTTTAACCAGAGCTTCCTCTTTCCCTGGTCTCTTCTAATTTCCATGCCCAAAATGAAGTTTGCAGCACCAAGGTCTTTCATGTTGAATTTGGAGGACAATTGGGTCTTCAAATCCTAGATAATTTCTTTAATTTCCAACCAGCAATGTATCATCCACATACAAGACCAGATAAATAACACGGTCACCAATTAATATAAAATACACACAGTGATCTATTTTGCTTCTGCTGAATCCAAGTCCCCATATAAATGTATCAAATTTCTGATACCACATCCTTGGTGACTGTTTTAACCCATACATAGACATCTTTAACTTGCATACCAGTTTGATGAGCACCAGTATTGCAGCATGGATGCTGCAACTCCTGGGCTACCAGCTTTACTTATCAACCTGGGGTTGGTACAAACTTGGAGGTGATAGTGCTATATGCACAAGTAAAATTGAAGGTCCTTCCTATTGTCACTGTTCCTCTAGCGAGAGACCCCAGGGGTTCCAAGCCAGACTTCTATAGAGTTAGAAGAAGCTTCTTTCTTTGATGGAAAAAGAGAAAATCTATTCTAAGAGAGCTACTCTACTGTAGTAATGAAGAAAACAACATGTAATGCTAAAGCACACCATATCCTAATTAATCATTTAAATAGCTATGCTAAGAGGAATTGCTAAATCAACACTAACCTAATGCTACTCTCTAAGTTACATAAGTAAAGAGCATCAAACCATACTAATGTGTAAGCGAGGAAACTAAACTAAATCTGTCTTCACATTTTTGGTTTTTTTTTGTAAAATCAAGCATGCAATTTAGTTGTTCTTGTAGACATGACAAGTGGATGGAAGGTGGTTGAGGATGGCTAGAAGGTCTATGGAGTGTTTGGATAGTGTGGTGTGTGTTGAGTAATTGAATTATAAACTGTGTGTGGATTAGAGTAATTCTGCATAACATAAGTGTGCAGGGAGTTCAAAAAGAATATGACAGAGAGAACAATGCTCAAAGGAGTACTGTGATGATCAGACAATGTTGGAGTCTGATTGAATAACCAAATCAAATTTTAGGAGTGGCAGCGTTTAAATAATGCGCAGAACAAAGTTTTGGAAGGAGTCAAGCGGAAGAGAAATCGAAGATCGAAATTAGTGAAAGGAAGAAGTAATGAAGTAGCAGTGCACAGGAACCATTGGATCAGTTGGATCAACGAACAAGATTAATGGAAGATGAGAGGTAGAGATATTATCACAGGAGATTATGTTAATAGATGGATGGATCAAATCAAATCACGTGTCGACAAAAGGGTGGAAAACGTTCAGAATAATGGAGCGGTCTTCGTAGGTGGTAAGCAGTATCTTGCGCGCCCTAAAAGCTGTAAGCGAAATTCCTAAATTTCACTCAATTAGCCTAAGTGGGTGACACGTAGCATGGGAAAACTACTTTTCTCGCACGCTCTCGATCGGATATCGGTCGTACAAGACTTCACTCGAGATTGCACGATAGTGATTGGATCATGCGATATTGATTGATGGTGGAGATTGGCCAAGCTAGTTGGCAAGCGGGTGATGCGATGGAGTGGTCTTCATACGTAGTAAGCAGTATCTCACGCACCCTAAAAGCTGTAAGAGGAATTCCTAAATTTCATGTGATTAGCCTAAGTGGGTGACACGTAGCACGGGAAAACCACTTTTCTCGTGCGCTTTCGATCGGATATCGGTCATGCAAGACTTCACGTGAGATTGCGCGATAGCCGTTGGATCATGCGGGATTGATCAGCGGTGGAGATTGGCCAAGCTAGTTGGCAAGTAGGTGACATGATAGCCGATGGATCAAGCGAAACAGATCAACAGTGGAGATTTGGAGCGCATAAAGTCAAACATTGAAATGAATACGTCAGTTATGCGACACATGGTTGACAATGATTGGTTAGGTTCATTATGGATTAGACGGTAAGGAAATCCATGGGTATAATCTGATTAAGATGTGATTTATTAGCTTCCGCATATATTATTAATGAAGAAAGTCCTGAATGAAATGAGAATATGAGTGAGATCTTATTACAGAAAGAGAGTGATGGGAAAATATGACAAAGAAATGAACCAAATACTGAATCAAGACAACAAATTCCAAAGCTCATGCAAGAACTAGAAATCTGTGATTTTGGGGTTGCTGAAGGGTCTCTTCCTCAAGTCATGGTCCTAGAGGGAAGAGGTGAAGCTGAGACACTTACTGACAACCTTATGGGGATATTTTTCTCCTTGCTAAACTTCTAATTGAAAGAAGGCACAAATGGAAGCAAACTAAAACACAACCAATCTACTTTACACTGCTGTAATGGAAATGCTGCTACCTAAGCAAATGAACAATTAAACCCTGAAGTTATGCTAGCATACATATACAATAAAGAGGATCCTTGGCTGCTAGGGTTCGACCCTAACCCAAGAGCTTCAGCCCTCTAAGTTAGCTCAGTGTTGGCTCAAAACAAAACTCATTCTTATTATGAAAACCATTGATTACATAAAAAACTGTCAAAACTCTTGCAGCTCGAAAATAGAGTATAGTTTTACAATAAAAAATCTGAATCCTATTGAATTCCTAGGCCTCTCTACTTATACATCTGAAGCCTCCAACAAATTCCTTAAAATTAGGGAGGCTCGGCTCCCAAACTCGAGATAAACTAGTGCTTTGAATTTCACTTGCTCGAATGTCTTCTAGTCCTCATGATTTGGCTGTTTTCACTCCGAGCTGATGGATGAATATTCGAATGGAGGGGTAGTAAATGAGGAGGATTTACCTCCTATAATTCATCTCCCTTGTCCAATTCGAGTTTTGATGAAGGTCTTTGCCAAAATTCCTTGCTTTTATTCTTTAATCATTCATTAAATGCACATTAGACCACAAAGCAAAATATCCAACTCTAACTCATCTTATAGACAAAATACAATCAAAAGTATGCAATAAGTTGTGAGAATAGTTGGTTTGACTAAGCTAGGAGGTGAATTAAGGCCCATATAATTACCCAATGATGAGTCTCATCATCACCCCCTACTGAAAGTGTTGCTCATCCTCTAAGAAACTTAGTCAATGTCCATGTCCTTCATGGCGCTGGTAGCCTCTCTGACATCCCATACCTCTGTTGTGGTCTCTTCTTCTTGTTCATATAAGCCTTCTTTCCTTTCTACTTCTTCCCACTGCCTCTTTTTCTCTTCTTCTTTTCTCCCTTCTAGCATCCCTAGGAGTAGTGGTGGACTAAGTTTTAGGCCTATCCAATTGACCTTCAACCTTTGCATTGATTGCTTATACATATGTGTCCTGTTGAGTGCCTCTCTCAACCTTTGAGGGGAGTGATATTCTCTGATCTTCACAGTGTGTTCCATATCCTTAAGCAGGAATGTATATTATCATCTCCTAGTAGCCTAAACATATCCTCAATATATGAAATTTCTTGCTCTTGGGCGGCAAGATATATAGGTGCTAGCGAGGATCATTTGCAATTAGATTATGGTTGTTGATAAGGGCCATGTGATTTGATTGTTCAGCTCTAATGAAAAGAGGTTCATTTTTCTCTCTGGCTAATATTCTTTTCATCTGTGCAGCCCTTAACTCCTCATTATTCATCCATGATGCCAAAGCCATTAATTGTAGATCTCCTAGCTCGGCATTAGGATCCCAAACATTCATGTCTGTGAGGGCCATGTTGCACAAGTAAAACTCAGCCATTTTGGCCTTATCCTATAGTGTACTTTGATTACAAAGATCAATAAATTGCCTGTAGTCCTGAAATGGCATGGTGCCCCTTTGTGCTAGTGTTTTAATCTGAAATTCTAGCCATTGTTCTCTGAGGTAAAGAGCATAGGATTTAGCTAGCATCCTACACTGGATGGACTCCAAGGAGAGGCTGGCCATACATGCTAGTTGGTTTTCCATTTCCTACAGCTATCCTCTCAGCCATGCATTTTCCCTCTCAAGTTGATATCTCATTATTGCTTCTCTATCCCCTACCTTGCTTTCCAATTTCTATGCTTCCTGTAGTTTTTGTTGTGGATCCTGTAGGATGGCCTTACCCTTTAGGGAAGTTGATCTAGTACTAGGCCTTCTTACATAGGTGATTGATGACTTAGGGGAAGGCATTTTGTCTCTTGGTGTAGGGGAATATTCAATCTCAATAGTGATTTTTGTTGATATTTGTGGCTTCCCTTGTTTGATTCTTGTGCTCTTTCTTGTTCTGAAATATAGAGGGGTTTGCCTCCTTCTTTTCCCTTTTTGCTTGACTGGGGTGCTAAGAGTAGTGAGGGCAGCTACTGCCTCCCTCTCAGGGGCCTCTGGAGACACCCTAGGTGACTCCTCCTTGTGTTCTTCCCCTTCTGTTTCAATGCCTTCTTCCTCTCTGTTTTTCTTATCTTCTTCCTCTTGTTGTTCTTTCTCATCTCCATTAGTTTCTTCCTTCATTTCCTCCTCTGTTTTAGCATCATCCTCCTTCTCTTCTCCCCCTTCTTCTTCTGCTTCATCATGTTCCTCTGTATTAGTTTCTTCTTGTTTTTCCTCCTCCTCACTGACAGAAGGACTAACATCATAGGTGAGGGTTTTGATGTCATCCTCTGCTGGTAAGTCTCTGAAGACTAACCATGTTATAGGGATCCTGAGGTTTTGGAGGGCATCCTCAATGAGGATCCTGATCAACCCATGGTGAGCCAATTGTTGGGAATTCCCTTCCTTTACTTTGTTGTTGGATTCTATGAGTGATTGCATCAAGAAATAGGGTATGTTGAGTATTTGGTGAACTGGAGTTTCTACCACAAATATTAATTCTTCAAGCATCCTAAAATGGTAGCCATAAACAACACTATATCTACCCTCACATGAGATATATTTGATGAGTTGGTAACCTACCTCACTTCATGGGTATGGCATACTATCCCTCCTTACTCCATTTTTATCCACTGTGGATTCTTCACCTTCTAAAAAGAATTTCCTTTTTGCCACCTGATTGCCCGCTTTGTCTTCTTTTCTCCATGGAATTCCCAGGGGAAGTGTGGTGACCCTACTGATGAGCTCTGGGGTGAGATCTATAGTGATCCCTCTAACTATAATAGTGGCATGGATTCTGCTGTGTGGAGTGAGGGAATGAAAATCTTCTTGAGCCACCTCATCATCATACCCTGTGAATTTTTTGAAAAAACTCATTCGTTGGTGTCTTATAAATATTTCAAGCACTTGGGGGTGTTGATGTATCCTCATAGTGTTTGTGGGTTCTCTCCTATTAAACCCTCCTGATATATTGCTTGTGAGGCTTGAAGAGGAAATGAGAGGTTTGACACAAGAATTTTAAATTCAAGAGAAAATAGAGTTTCCTGTGTATGTAATTCACCTCCCATAGTTGTTATATCCACTACATTTTAGAGAATTTCTATTTCATTTGCTTGTAAACGGGGATGGATTTTTAGATCCTACCTCTTTAGAATGGTGGAAGTGGAAAATTCTAGTGATATCCCCTCTTGAACCCTTCTCTGCCTATCCTATAGACTACCTCTGTGTATCCTGTAGACTACTCCTGTAGACTGTTCCTGTAGGAATTCCTGTGCATGCTACTGTAGAAATTTTCTTGTATAATGATGGATCCTTGCTTCTGGTGGGTGGCCAGAGTTATGAGAGCGAATTCAGTGAGGGGTTTTCGAGGAGGTAGAATGCATGAATGCATGCAAACGATGTTTTGTTTCCCTTTACGACTATTTGGGGGAGGTGGTGTGCTGGCAGCAGAGCTATGTTGCCACTTTTGGACTATTGGTCCCCACTACCACCTCATCATTCCCACTCCTCGTAATCAGCTCCCACCTCATAGATCCATAGTTAACCACTTCTTTTCCTACTCCTCCTCTGTCATTGAGTTGACTGCAACCACGTGTGAGAGGACACTTGGTTTTGTATGTGATGACTGAATGAAGGTGGCCAAGTTAACTGACCACCTTTTCACTTATAAACCAACTACCTCATAACCCTTACAAATTTGATCAAATGATGCATATCAGTGAGTGAGCGGGATACTTACCTGTGGTCTCGATGCCATGCTACAGTTGTCGAAGATCAGAGGTGTTGCATTGTTTCTTTGCTGCATGGTCATTCTTCTTCCTCCTCTATTGTCTGATGATGGTTTCTTGGCTTTTACAAGTGTCTGTGACTGAAGATCTGATGTTGCTGTTGTTGTGAAGCTCCAGGATCATCCTAGTGAAGACCTGTGGCTGATGATTGATATTTTGCGGGATAGGCTGCTACAGGATTTCCTACAGGATGTCATGTAGCTGCTTCTCCCTTAGAGTTTCTTAATCATGTTGTTGGTTGGGGCTATGAGGATGCTGCAATGAATGGACAGAGGGGGTAGGAGTGTGTGTGGAGCAAGGGACATTCAACTACTGCTCTTACTCTCCTCTTTTTTCCCTTTTTTTCATATCTGACAAAAACTAATCTCTTTTTGTTTTGAATGGAGAGTGCAGGGATGATGGTAATGGATGAGGTGAGGGTTTAGATCATGTCTAGAATGCATTTTGGGGACCTAAGTAACCTACAGTTCACCCCTGGATTGCTTCCTGTAGGTTTTTTCGAGCCACTATAATTCCTACAGGATCATCCTGTAAGAATATAGGGGATCCTATATAAAACACAGTCTTCACCTAAATTGAAGCAATGAAGTGAAAAGACAATGGAATTGATGGAGGGATGCATGGTAAGGAGTGGAGGAGATGAATATATGTGAGGCAGGGTTCCCTTTGGATCTTCTCTTTGCTCCTTGATTGTCTTTCTCGCCCACCTGCAAATAACAATTATGTCTTTTTTCTCTTTTTTTTTTTTTTTTTTGAAAAACACCTAGGCTGCCTTAGAGAGGTTTTCACCCTAGATGTTTGCCTTGGGTGCCTCAAGGAAGGTTTTCACCTAGGGATCTTCTTATTCTTTTTTCCATTTTTTTCATCATTGGGCCGCTTCACGAGTTTCTCAACCCAAAGATAGGACTCAGGCGCCTCATGGAGGTTTTCACCTAAATCCTTATTTTTTTTCTCTTTTTCAGTGACCTAATGAGGGAGGAGCTAGAACTTTCTCCACCATCATCACTGTCTTATTGATATTGTCAATGAACTCTTGTTTTGATAAAGGCCTCTTGTACATTTTCAATCGGTGTCCATTAACAAGCAATGGAATGGCTTTTTCATCTATAGTTCTGATTTGCAGTGAACCATTATCATGGCATCTTTACACCACATAAGGTCCAAGCCATCTTGTCCTTAGCTTTCCCTTGAAGTCTTTATACCTAGAATCATATAACAATGCCTAATCGCCCTCTTGAAATTGCTTCTCCTTATTATGTATATCATGCCATATCTTCCTCTGAAGCTGAACTATCTTTGTATGTAGGAGGGCCTGCATTCTAAATTCATCCAAGCCATTCAAATGGAGCAATCTTCTTTTTCTATGCATGACTAAGATCCAAATCTAATTGGGCTGCCATCCTCAATTTATTATATTCAAACTCAATGGACAACAAGGCCTTCTTCCCATAGAACAGCTCATAAGGTGTAAATCCAATGGTGGTCTTCCATGTTGTATTATAGGCCCAGGTGGGCTCAACTAGTCTTTTTGCCCAATACTGCCTGCTACTTCTCACTACCTTGGTTAAGATGCTCTCCAGTGCCCTATTGGTCACCTCCACTTGCCCATTATCTTGTGGATGATAAGGAGTGGGGGTCCTATGATTGATTTTGTGATGGCTGAGCAGTTCTTCAATCATGTTGGAGGTAAATTAGCTGCCTTGGTCTGTGACTAATTGTCTAGGGTACCCAAATTTGTAGAATACATTCTCCCTTAAGAACTCAGCCACCTTCTCTTCTGTTGCTGCCTTAATCGCCTTGGTTTTAGCCCACTTAGTAAAATAATCAGTGCACACAATAATGTACTGTTTTTTCTTTGAAGGAGGGTTGATAGGCCTAATGAAGTCCATGCCCCACTTTTCAAATGGCTCGAAAGTCACTTGAGGCTGTAGGGGAATTTCATCTCTTGGAGTAGGCTTTCCCATCCTCTGGCACCGATCACACTGACTAATGTACTTTTTCACATCCTGATGAAGAGTGGGCCAATAATAGCCCACTTGTAACACTTTGAATGTTGTCCTCTTTACTGCAAAGTGACCTCCACAAGGCCCATCATGATAGGTCAGAAGGATGTCAAAAAATTCCTCTTCCCTTACACACCTTCTCAAGATTTGATCTGGGCCAAGTTTGAAAAGATTTCCCCCAATCCAGGTGAAGGGGGCACTTTTCCTGATTATCTTGCTCTTTTCTTTGGAGGGCAAGTTTGATGGGAGCTGTGTTGATACCAAATATTTTTCTATATCAGCAAACCATGGGGAGGAACTGAAATAGAAAACAAATGCTTGTCTGGTAAATGGTCATCCACCATTCCTTCACCTGCAGGCAGATTCATCGTAGATAGAAAGTCTGCAACAACATTTTCCTTACTGGGCTTATCAACAATAGTTAGACCAAACTATTGTAATAAAAGCAACCATCTTATAATTCTACCATTCACATTTGCTTTGTTCATTAAATATTTGATTGCAGTGTGGTTAGTATGCACAACTGTTTGGTAGCCTATAATGTAATGCCTAAATTTGTTTAACAAATGCACAATAGCCAGGAGTTTCTTTTCGGTCACAGTATAATTTAGCTCAACCTTTGATAGGTTCTTACTAATAAAATAGATGGCATAGGGAAATTTCTCCTCTACCTGACCTAAGGCTACTCCTATGGCTTTGTGTGAGGCATCAGCATGAATATGAAAAGGGAGGGCCCAGTTTGGACCTCGAAGAATTGGTGCAATGTTTAACTTACCCTTTAAAATGTCTAAGGCCTCTTGACATATTTTTGACCATATAAACTCAGAATCTTTGGCCAACAACCCAAATAAAGGAGATTCCAACTTGCTGAAGTCCTTTATGAACCTTTGTTGGTATCTAGCTAACCCCAAGAAACTCCTGACATCCCTCTGCTTTTGCGGAGGTGGGACCCTTTGGATGATTTCTATTTTGTTTGGGTGTCCTAGTATAATCCCTTCAGTCATTAATAATTCACATTGTTTCGGACTGAGAGACAGGTTCATTTCAATGCATTTGTGCAATACCTTTCCTAGGTTAGTCAGGGCTTCTTGAAAATCACAGCCATAAGGTGTAAAATCATCCATATAAATTTCCACCGCATCATGTACTAATTTGCTAAAAATACTCAAGATTGCTCTTTGGAAAGTGGCAGGAGCATTACATAGGCCAAAAGGAAGGACCCTATAGGCAAAAGTACCCTAAGGATAGGTGAATGTGGTCTTATCCTGGTCTTCTGGGTAGATTTGGATTTCGTTGTACCCACTGAATCCATCTAGGAAAGAAAAAAACTTCTTCCCTGCCAGGCCATCTAGCACTTGGTCAATGAAGGGTAGGGGAGAATGATCCTTCTTTGTGGTTTTTTTCAACTCCCTGTGATCGACACAAATCCCCCATTTACCATTTTTCTTGGGAACTAACATTAAAGGAGAGACCCACTCACTGTCGGAGATACGGTAAATGAATCCTACATCTAGCAGTTTTTGCAGTTCTTCTTTGACTATATATTTAAGAGCTAGATTCATCCTCCTTTGTGGTTGCTGTACCGACTTGCAACCTTCTTTGATGTATATGTGATGAGTACACACTGAGGGGTGTACTCCCTTCATTTCCTTGTAACTCCAAGTGAAGGATTCTAGGTTTTCTCTCAAAATGTTGCGTAGTTTTTCCTCTTCGAGAGCAGAAAGAGATGGATTAATTTTCAAAGTTTTCTCTGGGCTGAATTCTATGGTTTTGACATGAAGTGGGTTGGAATTAGCCAAGCATAAGTCAATTGGATGATTGTCCCGGGTTTCCCTTACTTCTTCTTCTAATGCTAATGAACTAGGAGTTGGACATTGGAGCAGGTGTTCAATTAAGTCATCCTCATCTTGTTGTCCTCCTGCTATAGTTTCTTCCAAAGCATAAAGTTGGGCGGAATAAACCTCATCTTCTTCCTCCTCCTCCAACCATAAAGGTAAATCATGCTCTAGATAAGGTTGATTAGGAGGGTAGAGGACTAACTGTTTGGACATATGCCTATTCTTGATGGTCATATTCCTAGCTCTACAGCTAATGTAAGCATCGGTTGTGGCCAACCATGGCCTCCCAAGGATGAGAGGGTAACAGTAAGCTTAGCCTTAGGATGGAGAACTAGAAAATCTGCAGGGTACTCCTAAGAGTCAATGGAGACCATTATGTCCTCCACAATTCCCTTAGGGGTGACTATGGAACAGTCTACAAGTTGCAGAACTATTGTGGTCTTCCTTAATGACCCTTGGAGGTTGAGCTTGAGCATGGTGTTCTTGGTCATCACATTAATGGCAGCCCCAAATTTGATCAGAGTGTGTGGGACAATGGTGCCATTGATTTGCACATCTACTACAGGGCTTCTAGGGTCCAAATATTTCAAACATATTACCTGCCCCAGCATTAAGTTAGACAGCTTCCCAATGACATTAATGGTAGGGGCATCCCCTTTTCTTCTTCCTGGATGCTTGAAGAATTTCGTCTTAATCAACTTATTATAAATGGGAACATATTTTATTGCCAAGAGAAGGGGGATCTTTACACATAGATTTTTCAATTCTCCCAGAAGTTCAGTTTCTTTTGTGTAGGTTGGAGTGGTTGGGCTAATCTCTCAGGGAAGGGTGGATTTACTTTAAGGTTGTTTTCCTCTCTTTCTTCCTTAGCCTCCCTATGTGGAGAGGGAGGTTGTTTATCCGAAAAATTTCTCCCAGATATTAGGTTGATCTCCTAGATTTCTACAACATAAGTTGGGTATGATGTCTTTCCACTGTATGCTTGTTGAGCTTGCCTATTGTTCGAGTTCAGATTTGGTTGGGCAGGCATATGGGGTTGCTTGGGTGGAGCATAGTGTAGGAGTTGTGGTTGGGTGGGTGGTGGAGGCAATAGCGCTGGAGCATTGTTGTATTGGGGCCTCCACCCCTGGAGTGGGGTATTCCACTAAGGTTGTTGCAGAACGTAAGGTTGAAATTACTGGCTAGCTAGTTGGGAATGATACTGAGATGCATAGGACTAAGGAGGGGGTGTAGACCAGGAAGGATGAGAAGGAGGTCCCCAAGAAGGTATAGTTGTGGTTTGGTTGGGGTTGTAATATGAATGAGATGACCCTTGCATACCCTACTAGTATGGTCTAGGCCCAGGAGGTCTCCTTTGGTTGATGTAGCAAAGCTGCTCAGTGACCCCTTCAACTCCTTGATATACAACTTTGAGTCCAGGTAAAGAAGGGCACTTGTCTATGGAGTGGTTTTCTTCATAGACCGAGCAAATCTCAATGTAGTTCAATGGACATTTGTTCCTAGGATACCTCCTGGTGCATCTAGGAAAAAATATGGCCAAGGCTCTCTTTGCTTCCTCTTGCTTCCTTTTGATGTCCATGGTGTCCAATTGCAAGGCAAGTGTTTGTAGCATATCACTTTTGAAATATTCTAGCATATTTCCAATTTCACCCTTGATGGATGAGTTGGAAGATGATGTACTAGCCATAGGTTGACTCCTCCTACCCTTTTTCCTGACTGCCCTAGAATGGTTTCTAAAGATAGTCTTAATATCCTCATAGGGTAATTGGTAGATATCTCCTCCTGCTAATAGATGTAAGATATACAGAATATCTTTCCTTACTCCTATGAGCAGGACCAACTTTAGTGACTCGGGGTCAAGTGTGCACCTGACCCTTTTGTAACTGAGCTAGAATCTCTCTTCATAGTCTTCTACGGATTCATCCTAGCCCATGCTCATCCTGAAAATTTCTTCTTTAGTATCCTTTGACCTACAGTAGTCCTGATATCTGTTGTTAAAAGCCTGCTGCATCTGAGCCCAAGTTGTGATGTTATCTCCATGTAAACCCATGAACCAACGCAATGCTGCATCCTTGAGGGTAGATGGAAACAATTCTAACGTTTTCTCATCATTTGTATAGTCATAGGTTCATAATATAACAACAAACTCAAATAGGAAAGTGTTGGGGTCCTCTATGGTCAGGCCATGGAAATGAGGTAGGGCAGAGGGGCTTATATTCTTCATATTGGTGTCCCCACTGGTTTCCCTGATGGGGAAAGCACCCTCAAATCTTTCTCTATTCCCTCTGTCATTTCGGTTTTCAGCCATTGGTTCAGTAGGAATGGGTTCCTCTTCTTCTTCTTCCCTTGTAGGTTCTTCAAATATGTCAGGTTGCTCACCTAAAGGTTCCTCCAGTTCACAACCACCGAAGAAGAGAGAAGGTTGGCTGTTGGATGCAGTGGGGCTATTTGGAAAGAATTTCCCTAAATTTCCCCTATTCCTACGAGGCATGAAAGGAAATGTTTCTGGGATGGCTTTTATAAGATTTTTTTAAGGTGGAAAGTACTTTGAAGAAATGAAATTGTTGATTGAATGAAAACTACTGACAGAAAAAAACTACTTGCTGAATTGAAATTCTACTTGCAAAATGGAAAGGAAAGTAGATAATGACAACTGAAAGTAAGGAAGCTACTAGATTAATTTTGTAGAAATAAACTAATGGCAGAAAATTGGAGACTAGAAATAGAAGAAAAGAAAGCAGTAATCACATTCTACTCAGACACCTCCCTGGCAATGGTGCCAAAATGTGATGAGCGCTAGTATTGCAGCAAGGATGCTACAACTCCTGGGCTACCAACTTTACTTATCAACGCGGGGTTCGTAAAATCTTGGAGGTGACAATGCTATATGTACAGTAAAAGTGAAGGTCCTACCTGTTGTCACTATTCATCTGGCGAGAGACCCTAGGGGTTCCAAGCCAAACTTCTATAGAGTCAAAATAAGCTTGATTCTTTGATGGAAGAAGAGAAAATCTATTCTAAGAGAGCTACTCTGCTGCAGTAATGAAGAAAACAACATGTAATGTTAAATCACACCATATCCTAATTAACCATTTAAACACCTATGCTAGGAAGAATTGCTAAATGAACACTAACCTAATGCTGCTATCTAAGTTACAAAAGTAAAGAGAATCAAACCATACTAATGTGTAAGCGAGGAAACTAAACTAAATATGTTTTCACCTTTTTTTTGGTAAATCAAGCATGCAATTTAATTGTTCTTGTATACGTGACAGGTGGATGGAAGGTGGTTGAGAATGGCTAGAAGGTATATGGAGTGTTTGGATAGTGTAGCGTGTGTTGAGTAATTGAATTATAAACTATGTGTGGATTAGAGTAATTCTGCATAACATAAGTGTGTAGGGAATTCAAAAATAATCCGAGAGAGAGGACAGTGCTCAAAGGAGTATTGCGATGATCGTAGAGTGTTGGAGTCTAATTGAATAACCAAATCAAAGTTTAGGAGTGGTAGCATTTAAATAATATGCAGAACAAAGTTTGGGAAGGCGTCAAGTGGAAGAGCAATCGAAGATCAAAATTAGTGAAAGGAAGAAGTAATGAAGCAGCAGTGCACAGGAACCGTTGGATCAGTCGAATCAACGAACAGGATTAACAGAAGATGAGCGACGAAGATCTTATCGTAGGAGATTATGTTAATAGATGGATGGATCACATCAAGTCAGGGGTCGACAGAAGGGTGGAAAATGTGCAGAATGATGGAGTGGTCTTTGTAGGTGGTAAGCAGTATCTCGACTGCCCTAAAAGATGTAAATGAAATTCCTAAATTTCATGTGATTAGCCTAAGTGGGTGACACATAGCATGGGAAAAACACTTTCCTCACACACTCTCAGTCAGATATCAGTCGTGCAAGACTTCACACGAGATTGCGCGATAGCCGTTGGATCATGTGAGATTGATCGATTGTGGAGATCGGCCAAGCTAATTGGCGAGCGGTTGATGTGATGGAGCGGTCTTCATAGGTGGTAAGCAGTATCTCATGTGCCCTAAGAGCTGTAAGCAGTATTCCTAAATTTCACGCGATTAGCCTAAGTGGGTGACACGTAGCACGGGAAAACCACTTTTCTCGTGTGCTCTCCATCGGATCTCGGTCGTGCAAGACTTCACATGAGACTGCGTGATAGCCATTGGATCATGTGGGATTGATCATTGGTGGAGATCAACCAAGCTAGTTGGTGAGTGGGTGACGCGATAGACGTTAGATCAAGCGAAACATCGATGGTGGAGATTTGGAGTGCCTAAAGTCAAACGTTCAAATGAATACTTCAGTTATGCGACACGCGGTTGATGGTGATTGGTCAGGTTCGTTGTGGATCGAATGGTAAGGAAATCCACGTGTATAATCTGATTAAGATGTGATTTATTAGCTTCCACATATATTATGCATGAAGAAAGTGCTGAAGCAAATGAGAATATGAGTGAGATCTTATTACAATAAGGGAGTGATGGGAAAAGATGACAATGAAATGAACCAAGTACTAAATCAAGTCAACAAACTCCAAATCTCATGCAAGAACTAGAAACCTATGTTTTTAGGGTTATTGAAGGGTATCCTCCTCAAGTCATGGTCCCAGAGGGAGGAGGTGAGGCCAAGACACCTGATGACAACCTTATGGGGATCTCTTTCTCCTTGCTAACCTGCTAATTGAAAAAAGGCACAAATGGAAGCAAACTAAAACACAACCAATCTACTCTACACTATTGTAATGGAAATGCGCTACTTAAGAAAATGAACAATTAAACCATGAACATATGCTAGCATACATGTACAATAAAGAGGAGCCTTGGCTACTAGGGTTGGGCCCTAACCCAAGACCTTCAGCCCTCTAAGTTAACTCAGTGCTGGCTGAAAACAAAACTCATTCTTATTATCAAAACCATGGATTACATCAAAAACTATCACAAGTCTTGTAGCTCAAAAATAGAGTAGAGTTTTACAATAAAAAATATGAATGCTACTGAGGTCCTAGCCCTCTCCACTTATACATTTGAAGTCTCCAACAACTTCCTTAAAATTAGGGAGCCTCGGCTCCCACATTCAAGATAAACCAGTGCTTTGAATTTCACTTGCTCGACTGCCTTCTAGTCCTCATGATTTTGTTGTTTGCACTCCGAGCTGATGGAGGAATATTCAAATGGAGGGGTAGCAAATGAGGAGGATTTACCTCCTATAATTCCTCTCCCTTATCCCATTCGAGTTTTGACCAAGGTATTTTCCAAAATTCCTCGCTTTTATCCTTTAATCCTGCATTAAATGCACATTAGACCACAAAGAAAAATATCCAACTCTAACTTATCTCATAGACAAAATATAATCAAAAGTATGCAATAAGTTGTGAGAATAGTCGGTTTGACTAAGCTAGGAGGTGAATTAAGGCCCATATAATTACCCAATGATGAGGCTCATCATAGTTCTTTCTTATCCTTCACCGCAAAGCCTTCATGTTGCTTCATGTAGATCTCCTCTTCTAGATCCCCATGAAGAAATGATGTCTTCACATCCATATGTTCTACCTCAAAATAAAAAGCGGCAACAACAGATTAAAGTAATCTAATAGAAGCTACCTTGGCAACAGGAGAAAAAATATCACCAAAATCAATTCCCAACATCTGGGAAAAACCTTTTGTTGCCAACCGAGCTTTGTATTTCTTCACCTTTCCTTCTGAATTTGTCTTCTTCTTGAACACCCATTTGCTGCCAATGGGTTTCCTTCCATCTGGCAACTCGACCAAATCCCAAGCCTCATTTTTGTGCAAAGATACCATTTCATCAACCATAGCCTCTTTCCAGAGTTTGCCATCCTCTGAATCTACTGATTCCTTCACAGTTCTAGGATCATCATCAGTAATAGATAAATAAAAAGTTGAACAGAAAGTAGATGGACTATACCTTTCTGGATGCCTTCTTTCTCAAACTAATCTTCTCACACCCAGAGTTTGTGGCTCTTCATCTTCTGATTCCTCTTTTGTTGTAGAGTCTAATTCTTCCTCCTTAAGCTAAAACTATATCTTCTCAAGTTCCTTTGGTTGGACTTCATGTTTAATAACATCTTTCACCTCTCCGAACACTACATCTCAGTTGTACACAACCTTCCTTGATACTGGGTTCCAAAGCTTATAACCCTTTAAACCATCCTTATACCCAATAAAGATGCACGTTTAAGATTTACTATCCAACTTGGTTCTTTTCTCCTTTGGAAGATGTACATATGCATCACATCCAAATACCCTGAGATGTGAAAGAGAGGGTTTCTTACCAGTCCATACCTCTTGTGGAGTCTTATCTAATGAAGGTGTTCTATTGACCAGGTAACATGTTGTCTCCACCGCCTCTGCCCAGAAATCCTATCCTAACCCATCACCACTCAACATGCTTCTTTCCCTTTCCATCAACGTCTTGTTCATTCTTTATACAACTCCATTTTTCTCAGGTGTGTATGGAGTAGTCTTCTGTCATGATATACCACATTTCTTACATAATTCTTCAAATTATTTGCTGCAAAACTCTCCACCGTTATCTGACCTTAGCACCTTTATCTTCTTCTCTGTTTGGTTTTCCACCAGAGCCTTAAATTCTTTAAACTTGTCAAAGACTTCAGATTTCTTCTTAAGGAAATATATCCATGTATTCCTTGAGAAGTCATCTATAAATGATACATAATACACAGACTTACTGAGTGATGGAACCTTCACAGGTCCAAACAAATCATTGTGCACAAGCTCTGATATCTGTTTCGCCCTCTTACCACTAGAGGGGAAACTCACTCGATTCTTCTTCCCATATACACAATTTTCACAGAAATCAAAATCCAGAGAGCTATTACTCATACCTTCTACCATACCTTTACCATGAAGTATTCAATTCCCTTCTCTCCAATGTGTCCAAGCCTTTGATGCCACAACATGGTCTTCTCTCTAGAGACCACTAGATTTTATGCTCCACTTTCAGGAACCACAGAACTATTGCACCCATTAACAACAGTGCTACCTTGTAGCTTGTACAGAGTTACAATCCAAACTCCCCGCATCAATACCATTGCTCGTCGAACCATCTTACAGGTATCCTTATCGAACATTATTTTTACACCTACATCATCCAGCTTGCTTACCGAAATCAGATTTCTGGCCAATGCAAGAATATGCAGAACACCCAGAAGTGTTCTAACCCTTCCACCCTGCAAATTCAACTTCAATTTTCCATGACCAATGATTATAGCCTTCCTGTCATCTCCCAATAAGACATCACCACCATCATAATTTTCATACTCGCAGAACCACTATGTATGGGAAGTGAAGTGAAAGGATGCACCTGAGTCAATCAACCATGCCTCATGATCTACATGTGTACTTGAAGAAGCCAAGTACACATCCCAACCTTCATCTGAGGTGGTTTTCACGTCTACAAAAGGAGCATCATCAGATCCCTTTCCTTTATCAGGAGCTTTAGATTTACAGTCCCTTTTGTAGTGCCCTTCCTTTCCACATTTCTAGCACACCACCTTTACAGGTTTTCCTGGAGATTTAGATCTCCCACTCAAAGACTTATTTTTGTTTCTGTTTTGGGACTATCCTCATATAGATAAGGCATCACCATTATGGCTCTCCATATTTTTCCATCTCATCTCCTCCGTCAACAAGGATGAGACTATTTCATCAAACTGCAAGGCAGTTACATTGCTACCTATTGCAGTAACCAGACTATTCCATGAATCTGGTAGAGAACACAACAAACTGATGCACTTATCTTCATCTGAAATTTTAATATCAATAGATAATAACTAACTTACCATAGTATTAAATGAGTTCGAATGCTTTGTCACCGAGTCTTTGTTTGGTCAATTCAATGTCCTTGAATTGGCAATCATAAATTGTCAACCAGGGTGCGTAGACTGATGAAGTATAGGTGCACAATATGTGCTTAGAAGCTATCTTAGTATGTCAATATGTATTTGTCACAGTCTAGTCTGAGGGTGGAGGTGATGTTGTTAGTTGAAATAATTTTGTCATTCTTAAGGATAAGTTTCCTAGGAATCAATCATTGTTCAATCAGTTTGTGGATGATGTGAGGGTGGCTTTACTTATGTTAAGTTGTTCGGAGTTTTATTTTAAACCTCTTGCTGCAGCTCTTAATATTCTAAGTGTAAAATAGAATCTTACTCTAGCATCTATGAAGGAATTACTTTTGAACTCAATTGTTTTAGGAGAATTCTTCTCAATTGTTCAATTTCTGTTCAAGCACTGTAATCTAAGAAACATTTCTAAATTGAACACACTCAATTATGCTGGATAATAAGAAAAGAAAATAACTATGTAGTACCAAGTATAAAGCAAAGTAAACAACAGTCTAATCTAGGTATAAAGCAAAGTAGAATTCTTATGTAGGTAACGATTTGAAATCATTATACAACATATTCACACAAAACATAGTAATCGAATAATTGAAAGAAATCAGATTGCATTCAATCAAAACCTGACACTGATTGCAGGGGCCCTCCACATAGCAGTTCAGAGCTTTAAACTAGTACAATACTTGCACACAAAAACCAAATTCATTCACACGGAAATCATAAATTGTTCACAAAACATTTCATATGGCATGCACCCAAATACCAGTGCGACCATTGAATTTATAACATGTCTTTTGCATAATTGTATGAGAATTCTAAGCCTAATATCTCTTAACCCTATCTAATCTTATATCGTGAAACCATCGTTTTTCTATTTCGAAAGCAAAACGATAAGGTTTCAGCTTATCTCGACTTTGTGCTGCGTTAATTTGACAGTTGACTCGGGGTTTGACCGCGATCTCCTGTGCCACCTTTGGAAAATGGTTTCGAGTGAATAGGAAGGTATTCATGAGGGAATCACCTTCTATCCATCTACACCTTTTGTTACTGAACTGGAGCTCTAAAACCTCGCGAACAATGAAGGCAGCTACAGAATCCCGAACTAGCTGTGGAAACACGTCAATTCGGTAGCTAATTGCAACTTTAATTAAAACAATAGGGTATTCAACTGAATATGAACAAGAAAACATACTAATGCATACCTTCATCAAAACCTTGGAGATATGGCTTTATTAAGTGGTGCATATATATGAAAAAGAGAGGATTATTGGGCAAAAAGGATGTCATGGTAGGGAAATCTTCAGACTCTACATTCCCCCAGACTGGAGATGTTGTATGTCCTCATACACTTCCTCTTTGTCTTCTGCTTGTGTCTCTTGTTTGTTATTTCCCTTTTTCACTGCTTTCTTCTTTCTGGCAGAGATTGGAATTCTGGGCTTCCTCATTAGGATTTTGTACTTTAAACTGATTATCTCTCTCTGCATAATTTTGTTCTCCTTTTTCAGCTTCTTGTTTTTCTTATACCACAGGCTTAGATGTAAGATTAAATTATCACTCTTGGTGATCTGTATTTCACTCTGTGTCTTTAGGGCTTGATTTTCATTTTTAAGATATCGATTCAATGTTTCCAGTTCAAAGATCTCCTACTTCAAGATGTTTGAGGCCGATTGTTCATTTACCTGGTTGCTTCCTTCTCTAGGGCTCTGTATTGTTTCCTTTGTTGCTGTCACCTTCCTTTCCAGTGATTCTATGTAGTCATATATTTCCTGCTGTGCAGGGTCAATACTTGGACTACGTATCAGGCTCCCTAGAGGTGGGCTGTAAGGCTGTGGTGATGATCTTGTTGACCCTCTTGGAGAATCCCCAGGGTTTCCAATTGGCTCATCCTCTATTGGTTCAACCTATGTCAGAGTGTTTTCTATTGGCTCTTCTTCAGTCGGCTCATTTTCCTCCAGGTTGATGTATTCTGTAATTTTTGGTGTGGTTTCTTGAGTTGTGCTCAACCTTGTGCTTCTTCTCAACCATAGGGTTTGTGTTTTCTACACTTTCCTCCTTTTATCCTCTGATTTTCCTTTTAGAGGAGAGGTTTCAATTCGTGGGAGTTCTTCCTTTCCTAGGCTAGCTTTCTTTCTTTTAGGGTTTCCCCTCTTCATTCTCTGCAAAATCTTGACTATGGGTAGCTCTTCTTCTGTTACCTATGTCTAAGTTTGAGGTGCCTGTTCTTTTGTCATTTCTATGGTTCTTTTTCTCCCCCTGAGGGTCTTGCTGCTACTTGGTTTTTCTGTGGATCTTTCCTCGAAATGATTCCTTATCAAGAAACTTTCCTAGTCATCCCTTGTACTTTGGAGGTGAAATTCGACCAATATTTTCACCAGACCATGATGGTACATGGTGTTTTCTATGCATTGAACTTTCTTCTAAACATTTGTAGCCATTTTCTTGAGGCTATTCAAGAGAAAATAGGGAATATTCATCTGATGATCCTCCAGGAAGTGAATCATCATTCTAATATGATAAAAGTACATATGTCCAAACCTACCCTCACAAGTGATAAACTTCTAAAGCACAAGCAATAAGTTTCTCCATTTACCTTTAAGAGCAGAGCTTGGAATACCTTTCTTGTAGACTGTCGTGTCCATGCTCAGATTCTTAAGAAAAACCCTCCAGTCTTCACTATCAATCCCTTTGTTTTTAAACCATTTTTCTCCATGCCTTGGAAACTCAGTGGCCTCAGCGATCATAGACTCCATTACTGTGAGCTTGATATCCCCAATTTCGGCCTCCATTCCATCGAAGGAACGTGCGAATGTCTTGGTTACCTCTTTGTGGAAACCACTAAACTTCTCAATGAACTGTAGCCATTGTCTTCTTTGCAGCAGCTCCCTAGTTTGTGGGTACCCTTCTAGGAATTGCTTCCCTATTGGCTTTGTTCGAACAATTACCCCCATGCTAAAGGATGCTTTGCCTTGAAGATTGGTTACCTTGACAGGAAAATGGGACTGGTGGGGTTTGTTAACTGGTAGAAAGATGGAGTGATGGTGAACAAATAGAGGATTGTAGGAATAGGGAAGAATGGATGGATTATCAAAAGGATTATGGAAATGGATTCGACTATTGGGCGCATTCAAACTTATGATTTGGTAATTAAGTTGGCAGATTTGGTGCAAGGTCGTGATATGACTTCTAGAGTGGTGGGATATGATATTTTGTTAAACGGCCATTACCCTTAGGTTATAATGATTGCACTTTAGTACTGTATTTTCTTATTCATACATGCCATATATCTTTCCCTATTGTTAAATTAAAGCAACACGTACCTTTAATTTTTTGTTGCTAACCTCATTTGTTGTCCTTTGATCTTCTGCAGGTGCATTGTTGTCAACTGTCCTTTAATCCAGATCACCAAGCATTCTTGTAGTCTTTAAAATTATTAGGCTGCAGAAATTCGTTTGGCTACGGAAACTTGTCCAAGCTACAGAAAGTTGGACGAGCTGCAGAAAGTTGTTGTTTCTGCAGCTTAAGAGAAAGAAAACTTTAGTAGATGAGCTTTATTATATTTTTTTTTTTTTGAAAAGAAAATTTGAAGTGCCAATAAATTGGTTTTCACTTTAAATTTTCTGTATAAACATGCCAACAACATGTTGGTTTTCATGTTTATACAATTTATTTATTATTATTATATGTGTGTGTGTGTGTGTGTGTGTGTGTGTGTGTATATATATATATATATATATATATATATATTAAAACAAACTGAATGAAAATTTCTAAGGTGGAAAAGAAGAAGAATTCTTTTTGACCATCTTCAGTGCTGAATTATCCTGAAATATTTTGACAAATTCTTCTCTTGTTAATGGTTTCTGATAAAGCTTGAGGCGATGTCCATATACTAATATAGGAGTTCTTTCTTCATCAATAATTCTGATTCTAACTACACCATTATCAAAGATATTCTCAACCTCATAAGGTCCAAGTCAATGGGTTTGGAATTTCCCTTGAAAATTTTTGAATTTTGAATCAAAGAGCAATGCCCAATCTCCCGGATGAAACTTCCTCTCTTTAATATACTTATCATTCCATCTTGACCTTTTTTGTTGCACTAAGCTGGTCCTCTGAAAGGATTCTTGTCTGATCTCATCGACCTCATTTAATTGTGTCATCCTTTTCTTCTGGGCTTCTGACAAGTCAAGATCTAACTGGACTGCTATCTTATAGGTCTAGATCTGGAACTCTATTGGAAGTAAGACTTGCTTCCCATAAACAAGTTCATAGGGAGTATGTCCTATAGTGTTCCTCCATGTAGTTCTATAGGCCCATAAGGCTTCTAAAGTTTTTCCACCCAATATTTCTTTTGTAGATGTACAATCCTTGTAAGGATAGCTTCAATCACTTTATTTGTGGACTCAACTTGTCCGTTGGCTTGTGGATGATATGGAGTTGACTTCCAATATTTTATCTTGTATTGGTCCACAAGCGTTTGCACTAGTCTAGATGTGAACTGTGTCCCTTGATCTATTACAATTTCTCTTGGCACACCAAAGCGAGTAAAAATATCCTCAAAAAGAAATGAAACTATAGTATTTGCAGTAGCAAAAGGAAGTGCTTTAGTTTCTACCCTTTTAGTGGCATAATCAGTACATACCAAAATATACTTCTTTTGCTTTGAAGGTGGACTGATTGATCCAACAAAATCTAGTGCCCATTTTTCAAATGGTTCGATAAGTACCTATGGTTGCAATGGCATCTCATTTGAAAGAGTAGGTTTGTTCATTCTCTGACAATTGTCGCATCTCTTAACATATTCCTTGGTGTCCTTTAAAATTGAAGTCCAATAATATCCTAAAAGCAAGATTTTGTAAGTGGTTCTTCTGTCAGAAAAATGTCCTCCACATGGCTCATCATGACAGGCTTTTAGTATCTATGGTATTTTGTCCTCCCGAACACATCTTCTGATGATGAGGCCTGGTCCCGTCTTATACAATTCTTCATTTATCCATGAGTAGGATGTGCTATTGTGGACTATTCTTTTTTTCTCTAGGGGTTAAATGAAATGGCATTTTTCCTGTGGCCAAATAATTAGAATATCTGCATACCAAGGTGATTTAGTAGATACCGCAAAAAGATATTCATCAGGAAATTTATCTTTTATGGGTTGATCATTGTTTTCATTTTGTATTCTAGATAGAAAATCAACAATTGTGTTTTGTTTTCCTATCCTATCTAGAATGGTTATGTTAAATTATTGTAAAAGTAGGAGCCATCTGGTTGACCGGTTTATTCATTAAGTATCTAATGGTAGAATGGTCTGTGTGGACAAAAGTTTCATAGCCAGTTATATAATGTTTGAACTTATTAATGGCATGAATCACAGCTAAAAACTCCTTCTCAATTACAGTATAATTTAACTCTACAGGGGTTAAATTTTTATTGGTATAATAAATGGCATAAGGAGTGAGATCTTTTTGTCCCAAAATAGCTCCTAAGGTTGAATCTGAAGCATCTGTTGAGATATGGAAAGGTAATTTCTAGTTAGGTCCTTTTAAGATGGGTGCTTCAGAAATTCTCTTTTTCAATGTTTCAAAGGCAACTTGACATTCAGTATCCCAACTAAATTCACAGTCTTTTGTAAGTAGTTTAAAGAGTGGAGATGCAATCTTTGTGAAGTTTTTTATAAATCTTCTATAATATCCGGTAAAACTGAGAAAACTTCTGGCGTCCTTTTGACAACTTGGCACTAATAACTTGGAAATGACTTCTACCTTAGATGAGTCTAACTTAATTCCATCTCCAAAAATATGGTGACCTAAAACAATTCCTTTGTTAAACATCATGAAACATTTTTCATGGCTTAATGACATGTTTTTTTCTTGACATCTTATTAAAACTTTCTCCACATTCCCTAGTTCTTCATTGAAAGAATCCCCATAGACTGTGAAATCATCCATGTATACCTCCACACAATCATGGATAAGGTTAGAGAAAATGCCAAGGAATGCCCTTTGGAATGTTGCAAGAGCATTACATATCCCAAAGGGAAGTACTTGGTAAGCATAAGTTCCCCATGGCCAAGTGAATGTGGTTTTATCTTGATCTTCAGGGGCCACCTGAATCTGGTTGTATCCACTAAACCCATCTAGGAAGGAAAAATATATTTTTCTTGCTAGAGTGTCTAAGACCTGATCTATGAAAGGTAGGGGAAAGTGGTCTTTTAATGTTAGTTTATTCAATTCCTTGCAATCGATGCATACTCTCCATTTTCCACTTTTTTAGGGACGATTACTAGGGGTGAAACCCACTGACTATCAGATATTGGATAAATGAAATTTACATTCAATAATTTTTGCAATTCTTCTTTAACAATTTCTTTTAGATTTGGGTTCATTCTTCACTGAGGTTGTCTAACTGGTCTTGCATTTTGTTCAATGTAGATGTGATGTATGCAAGTTTTAGGATCAATCCCTCTCATGTCAATATATTCCCATGCAAAAGCAGAAGAATTTTTCTGTAAAATTTCTATCAATTGTTTCTTTTGAATGTCTTCCACGTTTTCATTGATATTTAAGGATTTTCCTCGAAAGATTTCTATCTAGGAATTCCAAAATTTCTCCATGGACAACAATGATACTTGTTTAGAGGAGAGATATTCATTTCGGCTATGCTCATAATGTGAGGACGATTCATTATTTTTTAACAAGTTTAAAAATTTGTCTTCCTCTTTTACTTGTTCAGTGGGAAAAATAGGTTGGATGTCTTCTCCATCTTCTATCCATTCTTCAGTTTCTGTATCTATCGTTGTTCTTACGGGGGTGTATAATGTAAATTTCTTTGTATAATTTCCATATGAGATAAACATATCTCCTGACCTACAGCTGATGAAAGCATCTATTGTGGCTAACCAAGGTATTCCTAGAATTAAGGGATGTCCTCCTAGATTGCTCTTGGGTGTTAAGATCATGAAATCAACAGGATATTCCCAAGAATCTAAGGATACACAAACATCCTCTAACACACCATCTGGTTTAATAACAGATCTATCTTCTAATTGCAACAAAGTTGGTGTGTATTGAAGATTAGGAAGCCTAAGTGTATCCATCACCTATTTGCTCATTATGTTTATAGTCACTCCTAGGTCAATCAATGTGTTTGGTATTTCAATTCCATTGATGTGAATTTTTACAATGGGGCTTTTTGGGTCTAGATACTTTTGGATTATCGTTTTTCCCATCATAATGTCTGCAATTTTTCCGACTAACTAATTTTTTTTTTATATCTTTTCTTTTTCTTCCTAATCATTGTGTACTTAATTCCTTAATTGTTTTTGCAAAATTGGTATTTCTTTTATGGATTGCAATAACGAAATCTTAATACAAACATTTCTCAATTCATCCATCATATTATAATCAAGCAACATAATTTGTTTCTCTACTCCTTCATCGATTTTTAATCTTTCTGGGAAAGGTGGCTTAACTAATATTGAAGTTTGTTCTATGATAGGAGTATTTATTGGAATTTCTTATGTTTGTCTAGTTTCTTTTTGTGGAAGAGAGGTCTCTCCTTCTTTTTACTGATTCTTATATTTTTGAAGATCCGATTTTGGTTTCTGAATGACAACATGAGGGATTTTTGGTAATACCCTTCTAGACCTCAATTGAACATTGTTTAGGTCTAGTGGGGTTACTACATAAGTTTGAGGATTCTGATCCTCCGTGTTGTATACTGGTTGTTGTGGTACTTTATTATTAGGATTTGGAAGTGGTTGAGCGGGTAGTTGATTTGATTTTTGTGGAACTGGTAGGGAAAGTTGCATATTTTGAATCTGTACTGGGACTTGTGGTAATTGATTAGTTTGAGGAATTTGATTGGACAAGGTTAATAATTGTGGTGGAATATAGGATGGTGAGTATTGCTGATATTGAGCATAGGCTCCATAAGGATTTTTCCATCCTTGATTCCAAGGTTATGATTATGGTAGAGCCCAAGACTGCCAAGCTGGATTCCAATTACTTTGTGAAGATTGGGCAAATTGTTGTGGTATAAATCCTTGTGGTTGATTTGGTTGGGGGTTTTTCCATGGTATTTTAGCTAAAAAGTAGAGAGGGTCTATTGGTTCTGAGATTCCTTCGTCATTGAATACAACCTTGAGACCTGGTAAGGATGGACATTCCTTTGTATCATGATTATCTGCACATATGACACGAGTTTCTATGAATTTTGAGTCTAAGGGACATTATCTCAGAGCATGTTTCTTCCGACATTTGGGGCAAAAGATAGATAATGTAGCATTTTCAGAATTTTTCTTGTTCTGTACTTTGATGGTGTCTATCTATTCACTTAAGCTCCCTAAAATATATGTCTTAAAGGTATCAAGAAGGTTCCCTATTTCTTCCCTACTAACGGTTCCAGCTGTAGACTTGTTTATTCTTGATAAGAGAGGGTCTCTAGGACTCTTTCCAACTCTTGCTTTGCCCCTTGAGATATGTACACACAAATCACAAATATCTGAAAATGGGAGTTGGGAGATATCTCCTTTCCCTGTCAGGTTAAGTAGATCGATCCATTCATCTTTAACAGCTCTGAGTAAAAGAGCTTTTAAGGTTTCTTCATCCAAATTATCCATTTTTGCTCTTTTAACATTATAAACAAATCTTTCTACTAAGTCTTCAAGATTCTCATCTTCTTTCTGTGTCATCTTGAAGACTTCATCCTTAAGGTTGCTAGGCATACAATAGTCTCTATAGTTGCCCAATAAAGCCTCCATCATCTATGCCCATGTTACTATAGAATGCACTCCCAAACTCATAAACCATTTTAATGTTGAGTCTTTTAATGTGGCAGGGAATAATTTCAAATTTTGAGCATCATGCAGATAGTCATATGATCTGCACAATACTTCAAATTCAAAGAGAAATGTCTCTGGATCCTCATTTCTTTTCCCATGGAAATAAGGAAGAATTGAGGGTGATATATTTTTCATTGTGAGGGTTGTATCCTCATCAAGGATAGGGAATCCCGAAAGATCTTGATTTCCCCTACCTCTATCCCCTCCTCTACCTCTACCTCTTCCTCTTCACCATGGACATTATGTACTTCTCCTTCTTCTTCAACCATGATATATTCTTTGGAAATAAGATAGTGTTCTTCTAATCTTTATGGTTCCTCTATCAATGGTTGTTCAAAATAAGTTTCCAATCCCTCCTCTTCACTGGGAATTTATAATTCTTCTCCCTCGATTTGTTCGCTAATGAAGGACAGAAATATTACTCCTATGGTTGGGGATGTAGGATTTTCTTCAATTACAGCCTGAGTAGAGGAAGTAGGTGAAGTTTTGGAATGAATTTCCGATCTTGAGACTTCAAGAAGTATTTGTCATCCCCTAAATGGAATTTGGGTTTGAGTAGGTGGTGTCAAATCTCGAAATCGTGGTGGAGTGAGTGGATTTGTGGGAATTAAACTTATTCCTCGTCCTACAAATCTACCTCTAGAGTCTCTATCCCTATGCATGTCATTTTTTTAGCTTAATGATGGTTTTTTTTGTTGTTTTCTTTTATGGCTTATAATTATACTTCCCCGGCAATGACGCCAAAATGTTTAGTCAATTCAATGTCTTTGAATTGGCAATCATAAATTGTCAACCAGGGTGCATAGACTGATGAATTATAGGTGCACAATATGTGGTTAGAAGCTATCTTAGTATGTCATTATGTATTTGTCACAGTCTAGTCCGAGGGTGGAGGTGATGTTGTTAGTTGAACTAATGTTGTCACTCTTAAGGATAAGTTTCCTAGGTATCAATCGTTGTTCAATCAGTTTGTGGATGATGTGAGGGTGGTTTTACTTATGTTAAGTTGTTCAAAGTTTGATTTTAAACCTCTTGCTGTAGCTCCTAATCTTCTAAGTGTAATATAGAATCTTACTCTAACATCTATGAAGGAATTACTTTTGAACTCAATTTTTTTAGGAGAAGTCTTCTCACTTGTTCAATTTCTGTTCAAGCATTGTAATCCAATCAACATTTTTGAATTGAACACACTAAATTTTGTTGGATAATAAGTGAAGAAAAATAATGTGCAGTACTAGGTATAAATCAAAGTAAAAAGCAGTATAATCTAGGTATAAATCAAAGTAGAATTCTTATGCAGGTAACATTTGAAATCATTATACAACATATTCACACAAAACAAAGTAATTGAATAATTGAAAGAAATCAGATTGCATTCAATCAAAACTTGACACTGATTATAGGGGCCCTCCACATAGTAGTTCAAAGATTTAAACCAGTACAATACTTGCACAAAAAAACCAAATTCATTCACACAAAAATCATAAACTATTCAGAAAACATGCCATACGACGCACACCCAAATACCAGTGCGGCCATTGAATTTATAACATGTCTTTTGCATAACTATATGAGAATTCTAAGCCTAATATCTCTTAACCCTATCTAATCTTATATCATGAAACCATTGTTTTTCTATTTCAAAAGCAAAACGATAAGGTTTCAGCTTATCTCGGCTCTGTGCTGCGTTAATTTGACAGTTGACTCAAGGTTTGACCACGATCTCCTGTGCCATCTTTGGAAAATGGTTTCCAGTGAATAAGAAGGTATTCATGAGGGAATCACCTTGTATCCATCCGCACCTTTCGTTACTGAACTAGAGCTTTGAAACCTCGTGAACAATGAAGGCAACTACAGAATCCTGGACTAGCTACGGAAACACGTCAATTCGGTAGCTAATTGCAACTTTAATTAAAACAATAGGGTATTCAGTTGAATATGAACAAGAAAACATACTAATGCATACCTTCATCAAAACCTTGGAGATATGGCTTTATTAAGTGGTGAATATATATGAAAAAGAGAGGATTATTAAGCAAAAAGGATGTCATGTTAGGGAAATCTTCAGACTCTACAGTCTCCATCTTTCATCCTTAGGTTATACAGCTTTTTCTGTAGGAATAGTTTATTCACCATAGACTTAGATTGGTACAAAGTCCCTAACTTGTCTCACAAATCCTTCATCGTAGCTTCCCATGATACATTCAGTAATACTGAATCTGAGACACACAATCATATTGTGCTCTTTGCCTTCCAATCCAACTTCTTCCATTCTTCATCGGACACTCTCATTGGTTTAGTACCCAGATCTACCACGATCCACTGATCTTTATCCACCAACAGATCCTCCACCTTGAGTTTCCACAACTCAAAAATCTGACCATTAAATTTCTTGATCTCTATCTTTCCACTGCTCGTCGTCTTATTTCACCACTAGAATTGATCTCGCAGATATCCCACTGAATAGGGTCTACCACAAGCCCAAGCAAAGCCCCTTAGTACCAAAGGTGTCCCCTTAAGCCAAAAAAACTTCGATACCAAATGTAGGTTTTAACCACGTACATAAATTACCTGCATACGAATTCTAAAAAAAAGAAAATAAACAATGCAAGAGCATAACACATAAAACACATATACATAGATATTTTCCACTCGAGCCCAAAACTGGGACTACCAGATTGATTTTTCATTATATTCCTTTCAATGTTACAATACATATTTATACATGCCGAAGCATCTAATACCATGGACCGAAAACCATCGCATCCAAAGCCATGGACCGAAAACCATCGCGCCCAAAACCATGTCCGAAAACCATGCAAAAAACCATAGGTAGGTCCGCCCAACCTAATGTAGGGTCTAAAAGAAATTTCCTCGGGGCGCTGCCGTGGACCCCATAAAGGGGGGCTACCCGCCCCACTAAAACCCCCTATGACATCCCCCTCGTTGCACAATCGGCGCAACGAAGGGGGCTCTCCGCCCCCACTCTAACCCCCCCGGTTAACTACGTAGGCTAGTCGTGGAAAGAATATAACACAACCCAACACATTCTACAAAGTTTCTCAAAATAATAGAGACAGAGGAAACCTAAGATGAGGGTTAGTCATAGAGATAGGAGGAGTCCCCATGAGTCATACGAGAAAATAAATGGATCATATGGTAGCAGGTCTAGGAAGAATCATAGGGAGGAAAGTGAGGATACTATCCATGGATTTTCATCTTCGACCACCCCAAGAGGAAGAACTAACACTTATGTACATCACTCTAGCAAGCCATCTATTTCTACTACTAGGAGGCACCAACATCACTCTTACCATGAACATCATCATCATCAGGAAAGAAAGGAAAAGGATTACATGCCCGAGGAGTTCAAGAAAGCCAATCCACCCACATTTGATGGGGATAAGAAGAAATTAGAAGAGACGAAACCTTGGTTGCTTGGAATGAAGATATTTTTCACAATTCACGAATATTCTGAAAATATCAAAGCTAAGATTTCCACCTACAACTTGAAAGGAAAAGAAGACATATGGTGGGAATATTTGAAAAATTTTAGAGGCATTGTTGAGGGAGAATTGACTTGGAATGAATTTGAAGAGGTCTTCAGAGATCAATATTTATCTGAGCACTACTATGATGGGAAGGGAAAAGAGTTCTACGAACTCAAGTTGGACAAATGATGAATGATGAGTATGTCATCAAGTTCTTGGAACCATTGAAGTATGTGCCATATCTCAAAGATGAGAATGCCAAAATTAATATATTCATTAGTGGGTTTCCTATGACATTCAGGGACAAAATTGAATTGTTGTAACCCCAGACTCTGAAGGATGCCATTAAGAAGCTAAAACACTACTATGAGTTAGAAAAATGAAGACTAGAAATTAAGAATGACTTGAAGGCCAAGGATATTGTTGAGAATAGAAAGAAATGGGTCAATAAATCCACAAATAAAAAGGAAGTTAAGGACCCAACTACTATGAATAAGTTCTAGTAGAAAACCAAATTAGTTGTTAAAGGAATCGCGTTGTAGCTAACAACAACAGAGCAGCGAAAAGAAGAAATTAAGGAGAAACTAAAATTATAGAAGTTTGTTGAAAATCATGGGAAAAGGGTTTTTCCACGCCAGAGAAATGTTGGATCAATTATTTACAACATCCAGGAGGCTCGAACAGTGGGTGATGTAGCTCAGAGTTTGCCCGGAATTTATGCAGTTCTAGATAATCGCTAGGAAGATCTCCAGGCATGCATCATTGATATGAAAGGTAAGCTTTGCATTCAAATTTTTTCTATTCTAATTGATCTTGGTTCTAATTACAACTATATCAGTGCAGATCTTGTCTAAAAAAGGAATCTAGCCAAGGATTTCATGAAGAAACATGGTTGGTTCAACTGGAAACCAGAACCAATAAAATATTAATCATTGGGTGAGATCATGTGCATTTGTGCTCAGTGGCATGACCATAACAACACATTTGAATTTATTTCCATTGTGTGCATATAGCATATTATTGGGTATGGATTGGTTGTACTTACACAGGACCAAAGTGGATTTCTTTGAAAAGGAAATTGAATGCTTGGATGATGTGGGAAAGAGAAGATTTTTGTAGGGCAAGAGGAAGCCCACTTTAGTTAGGTTAATCATGACTATGCAAGCCAAGCACAATAGTAGAAAGGGGTACATGTTGTTTGTAGTGAATATCTTAAGTGATGTAAGAACCCCCTCCCACATTTACCAAATTTTACTGGTATGCCAGGGAAAACATGAGAGGAAGAGTTACTATGACATGAACTAACCTCTAAGATTTAGTTATAAAAGTGGGGCCGACAAATGACTTCTCACCAACATCCCTCACGGCTACAAGATGTTGAGAAACAAAAGGATTGCCCCAAGTGACCAACCCCTAAATTGGGTTTATTTTTCTCACATCTTTAGACCCAAATTCATGCGCAACAAGTCAAGGATGCGGTTATAGGGCTCCAATTGCACACATAACACTGCTTCCATGATGTTATAGCCCCAAATCTCTAGTTCATAGGGTGCGGTCCCAAGATTTGAGCCACAATTATAGGTTAGTATCTAGACCATTTTGCAAAACTACCTAAGACTTTCTAGAGTCACTATTGACATGAGGAAAAATCTAAAAATTCAATCTCGAATCAAGAACTTAACCTAGACTGCCTAGAATACACTAGACATTTCGTCAAACATATAGAAAATAAGTAAGTTATAGGTCATGAATGCATATTTGATCACAATAGTTTGAGATTCATATGAGAATCACCAATAAGGCTTTATTCCCTCTCTGCATAGTTGCAACAACACTTATTAGTCCATCCATTCATCAATCAAATGATAACGAAACAATTCATGGCAAGAGCCATAGATGGTACACATCATATAATTAGAAAATAACCAGAAAATAACCAACATAGAAACCATGATAATCCAACCATTATATCACCAAAATAATCGCTACAAATTCTCATAGATCACAATAGGGAAATGTCTCATATTAACGTGTGAAAATACCAACCAAGTCAGGGACATCCATTTACCTCCCGACCATAGATTGGGCTGAACCAAATATTTCTTTCAGCGAATCACCTGTGTTCCATATTCCAAGCATGAATGTGGGATCTCATGGAGTAAACCAAGATAAAAACAAAAAAGGGCTTCTAGAGGCCAAACCACCTCAACCTTCAACTACAGTTATTCCACCTCCATGGTCAAATATCACAAACACCAACCAATTCAGTCTCTATCCAAGCTATCTAGGGCTCCAGGAACTAGTAACTCAACCCACAGCCTCGCAAGGCTCTAGAGAATTTATCCAACTTGACTCTAGGGACTATTAATTCAACCCACTAAGGGATCCAGATCATTTTTCCCAACCTAGGCTATAGGACTAGTAACTAAACCCAAGTTGTTCTAGGGATTCTAGATTGTTTGTTCTAACCCAAAACCATAAGGAATTATGAGCATAAAAAAAAAAAAAAGGTGGAAAAAACCCACAACACCATGGCTATCCAGGAAATTGCAAGGCAAGGGTAAAACCACTATCACTCCAAGAAAATCTCCATGCCAATGACATCACATAACCAGAAAATCACATGCATATAAAATGCATCCAGAAATTAGTAAGGAAATCACAAATGAAACCTGTTACTTGCAAAACAGTTCGGTTGTATTTGTTGATCCACTTAATCCCTTGTGCTTTCCTTATTTCATTTTTCTTCTTTCTCCAAATCCAAGTGAATAATAGAGTAATCCAAGCATGCTCCAGTATTTATCTAAGTGTGCAAGAGTATGACAGAATGAGAGAATAGAAGAGAGCTTCAAAAATGAACTGACCAAAAATATAAACTAGAAAAAGCTATGAACTAATCCTCAAAAGCCTTTTTACATTAACTTAGGCCTTTATTTTCTTCATTTTCCCTTTAATTTCCCTCTCATGCAAATATGTGTTTTCTCCTATTTTCGTTTATTTCATAAATAAAATGCCAGTTATTGCCACTTTGGCTTTGCCAATTTCTATAGCCATTAATTAGTAATAAGTGATACCCATCACTATGTGTTTCCCAACATTTATCTTGGAATATGCGTCCCATGACCTTGGTATTATTTTATTTACATAGAAAATCAACCAAGGGTTGTTACAAACCCCTCTCCCTTGGGGGAACACCATCCATGGTGTTCAATGACACCAATGACCAACAAACTGTTGAAAATAAGATATACTAGCCATGGAGCTTTATAACATAGCTCGATGCAATATTTAAAAGGCACAACTACTGCAAACCATGACCAACATGACAAATATGAAAATCATACCTCTTATTGGAGCTTTATAACACATCTCATTTTGGTATCTACAATAACATACAAATATACATATTCATATATCAAGAATTCACTTGCTTAAAACATGAAATAATGAAGGATACATATCCTGCATCTGATCATCCATCTCCCATGTAGCTTCATCAGGCACAAAGTCCTTCCACTGCACTTTAACCTACTCGACTACTCTGTTCCGGATAATGAGTTGTTTCCCCTGCAATATGAACTAAGGTCCCAGATGGAATTCTCCTTCTATTTCCACATACAATACATACCAGTCAATCACATGATCAACATCTTTCACATATCTCTTATGTAATGAAACATGGAAAACATCATGGAATTTCATTGTCGGAGGCAGTGCAAGTCTGTAAGCATTTGGTTGAATCCTCTCAAGGATCTCAAAAGTACCACAAGACCGAGGTTCCAAGTTGGCACATGATCCAATCCTCCAGGAGATCCTCTTGGGCTTGATGCACAAGTACACATGTTCCCAAACCTAAAACTTCTTAAATACCTTATGTTGATCTGCATAACTCTTATGTATGTCTTTTGTTGCCTCTAAATCCCTCTTGATAACCTGCATTTCTTTTTCCATCTCTACCAACATATTCGGTCCAATCAATACCCTGTTCACTATGTCACTCCAACTGATAGGAGTATTACAACTCTACCCATAAAGTGCCTCAAACATACTCATCTTCAAGGACTCCTAATACTCGGCTGTTATATGAAAAATATACCATTGGAAGATACTCTTCCCACTTTCATTGTTCATGCATGATGCACATCCTCAACGTGTCCTCAATAATCTTGTTGACCCTCTTTATTTATCCATATTTCTATGGATGATAAGTTATACTAAAATCCAACTCTATCCCCAGACCTGCAAACAACTCTTTCCAAAATGTGTAGGTGAACTTGGCATCTCTATCGGATACATTATTCTTAATAATACCATGCAACCTCACTATCTCTTTGATGAAAATCTAAGCTATGTCACTAGCTGAGTTCATAGACTTCACCACAATGAAGTGAGATAACTTGGTCAACCTATCAACCACAACCATAATGGAGTCATGCTACTTCAATGTCCCCAGAAAATGTATAATGAAATCCATGGAAATGACCTCCTATTTCTACTCTGGAATCGAAATCGGCTACAATAAACCACCTGGATGCTTACACTCTGCTTTTACCTACTGACAGTCCAAACATCTCACAACAAACTCAACCACCTCTTTCTTCATATTCAACCAATAGTAGAATTTCTTAACTGTTGTGAAACCTAAATATGACTTGACATGAAATTCCCTCAAGATAATCTTCTTGAGGTTACTGTTGTCTGGCACATAGATCATGTCCCTAAATCTAACCAAACCATTTGTATTGAGATTATAATCTACATCTTGATCACTGGTACCTTGCTTCTGTAACTTGTGCTTAAGATTTTGGTACCTACATCCTGTTTTCCTACATAAAAGATTCACTCCTGCTAGTTTGTCCCATAAGAAGTCAATGCTGCAATATGATTCACATGTACTCTTCTACTAAGAGCATTTGTAGCCATGTTATCCTTTCCCTTAATGTACCTAATCTCGAAGTCAAACTCACTGAGAGTAGCCAACCATCTAGCATGTCTAGCATTCATACTGGGTTGGTAAGAAAAGTACCTCATTCCACTATGATCACTCATTAATATGAATCTCCTGCCAAGAAGATAATGTATCTGTTGAAAAATGTGCAACAAGAAATGCTAAATTTAGAATGTGCTAAAAATAGACTTGCTAAAAATAGCATGTCTAAAAATAGCAGTTTGGTCAGTGAGGTCATTGGCCACATTGGGTGAGAGGTGAAACTGCTAAAAATAGAAAGTTCTAAAAATAGCATTTCTGGGTCCCTTTGTATTTATAGTAGTCCATAGTCTATCTATAGGAAATAAAATTAATTTTGGTCTTAACAGTAGTTGGAAATATTAATTAATTAATTCAGTTGAGTTAATTAGTTAAGGAAATTCGAATTTGAAGTCTTTGTGAGCATGCACATGATTTCCTCCACTAATTGAGGGAATAAGTATGACTTCTATAATGGGAGAATCAATTGAATTAGTTCTAACTAGTCAAGTCCAGTTAGATTATTTTAACAAGTTGTTAAAATAATAAAATATAGTTTGTTAATGCTTGCATGCATGTGACAACTATTATTTTAGATAACTGAGGATTCACTCATGGATAATTGTTGCATGTCAGTTCTGTTAGAGACCCAATTGAGATCAGATGTGGGATAGTGTACTATCAGATGCTTGGATATTTCTAGTAAGTATTCCTTGCATGGAGAAGGATCTATTATAGGAGATTGGAGGACTTGTGGCCTATATATTGAGGCCTAGGTAGTCCATGATTTTCATCTTTTGATTGAAGATCATCAGAGTACAGAGAGAGCAGGATAGCTTGAGAGCTGATTCTTTTTGTATTGTGAAGAGGATTTCCACTTGATTGATAATACATGGTTGGGGTTTTATGCTGGTGCTTTCCCCTGGATATATCTTGTGTTATGTGTGATTATTTCTCTTGATCAGTTATGCATGTTTCTACTTGATGTTGCTCATGAATTCGATTATGATTCCGCTTAATGTTTTGTAGAAGTAGAACAAGTATTATGCTCTAGGACATTGCATATATTGGTTTGTTCTACAGGTGAAATTTCTACATGGTAGCAGAGCACAGGTGATCAAGCAAGAACAATATATTGAGAGAAGATTTCAAAGTTTTGAGTTTTGGGCCGATATTTTGCAGAGCAGATCTGAAAATTTCTATTCAAAATTTTTAGAAATAAATAGCAGATTTGGATTTCTTATGGAAAAATACCCAAAATAAAAAAAAATCGGCTGAATCGGAGTTAGAATGAGGGAGATATCGTTGATTTAAAATCAGCTCCTTTTCTAGAAAATTTCATGATGGCGGGTAAGTGGAAATAGATTGGTGTGCTAGCGAAGAACCTGTATGCACTTGAGGTACAAGATGCATGCAAAGCCTTGAGGAGCAAGGCAAAGATTAGAGACTTGGTGGTTGAGAGGGAGGGTATATTACATCTCAACATGCAGAGCCAGAAGAAGTCTTAGATGATTATGGAGGAGCCACGATTGGTGCAACAACCTCAAAAGGTTGTGGAGCAGCCACAATAGGAGAAGCTAAGAGGAGACCGAGTAGAGGCATCTACTCATGTAGAGACCTCCAGTAGGGGGGAACTTTGAGCCAGGTGGGCAGAGGGATCACATGCAGCCATACCTCCAAGTAGGAGGTGGGGCGATATAGAGTGATAATCCCAAGGAGGAGGGGTAGGATCCTTGAGGTACCCAACCTCTTGGTTGAGACCTTGCTACGGGAGCCTCGATGTGGAGTAGCAGGAACTGACTAATCGGGTAGAGACAGAAGTGGATGGAGTGGCAGAGATAGCGACAATGCAGAGAATCCCAGGACAACGCATAGCTAGCAGGCTGCAATAATGCGAGAGGCACAAGTATTTTGCACAGTGCTAGGTGGCACAGAGAGGTGTGCAATGGTGTGATATGCATGGAGATGTTGCAATAGCACAGATGTTAGAGAGGGAGCACTTGTCAGCATCAGGTAGAACTTCAGCATTAGAGTATGTTCCTAGCCCAATAGAGTGGTCAGTTAGGAGTGTTTTTGTTTCAAGCGTTGTTGGAGCAAGTGGACTAGGTAGATGTGTTGCATGCAGAACATTCCAGAGTTACAAGATTAGGTTCGAGAGAAAGCCTTTCTTGTTGAGAGGGAGTGTTGAAAAACGTGCAACAAGAAATGCTAAATTTAGAATGTGCTAAAAATAGACCTGCTAAAATAACATCTCTAAAAATAGCATGTCTAAAAATAGCAGTTTGGCCAGTGAGGTCATTGGCCACATTGGGTGAGAGGTGAAACTGCTAAAAATAGAAAGTTCTAAAAATAGCATTTCTGGGTCCCTTCGTATTTATATCAGTCCCTAGTCTATCTATAGGAAATAAAATTAATTTTGTTCTTAACAGCAGTTGGAAATATTAATTAATTAATTCAGTTGAGTTAATTAGTTAAGGAAATTCGAATTTGAAGTCTTTGTGAGCATGCACATGATTTTCTCCACTGATTGAGGGAATAAGTATGAGTTCTATAATGAGAGAATCAATTGACTTAGTTCTAATTAGTGAACTCCAGTTAGATTATTTTAACAAGTTATTAAAATAATAAAATATAGTTTGTTAATGCTTGCATGCATGTGACAACTATTATTTTAGATAACTGAGGATTCACTCATGGATAACTGTTGCATGTCAGTTCTGTCAGAGACCCAGTTGAGATCAGAAGTGGGACAATGTACTATCAGATGCTTGGATATTTCTAGTAAGTATTCCTTGCATGGAGAAGGATCTATTATAGGAGATTGGAGGACTTTTGGCCTATATATTGAGGACTAGGTAGTCCATGATTTTCATCTTCTGATTGAAGATCATTAGAGTATAGAGAGAGCAAGATAGCTTGAGAGCTGATTCTTTTTGTATTGTGAAGAGGATTTCCACTTGATTGATAATACATGGTTGGGGTTTTATGCTGGTGCTTTCCCTTGGATATATCTTGTGTTATGTGTGATTATTTCTCTTGATTAGTTATGCATGTTTCTACTTGATGTTGCTCATGAATTCGATTATGCTTCCGCTTAGTGTTTTGTAGAAGTAGAACAAGTATCATGCTTTAGGAAACTGCATATATCAATTTGTTCTACAGGTGAAATTTCTACAGCCTTCACATCTTCAAGGTGTAAATGATAGTTTCCAACTCAAGATTGTGTGTCACATAACTCTGCTCATGCTCATTCAACTTCCTTGACTCATAACATACTACCTATCCTTCCTGCATCATGACTCCACCAAGTCCCCTTTTGTAATAATTTGTACATACCACAAACTCTTTGTCAAGATCTACAATATTTAGAAATACAAAATTTGTAAGAAACGACTTCAACTACTCAAAACTAGTTGAACACTTGTCATTCCATTCATATTTCTTTCCATTTCATTGCAAATATGTAATAGGATAGGAAATCCATGAGAAGTTCCCAATGAACCTCCTGTAGTGACATGCTAGTCTCATGAATGATCTAATCTCATCCACATTCCTAGGAGTTTCCCATTCCATGATAACTACATGCCCCAAGTAATGAATTTCTGACTGAGGAAAAAAAAAAAAAACAAACAAACCTTTCCTCTTTTCCAAAATTACTAACCTTTTAAACTAGCTCACTTGGTCCAAAGTTACTTTTTCAAAAGACACATGTAACATATGTTTTAAAGTTACTTTATGTAAAAGTGTTCTTACCCATTATAAAAAGTGAGTCACTTATAATTTTAAAGTCACTTTATCTTTTATTTAAGTTACAATTTAGTGGGTAGCTCATAAAGTACTATTGTAAAAGGGACTTTCAATTATTTATAAAAGTGGGTCACATAAACTCTTTTTTTAAAGTGATCTCATTAGATTAAGTTTTGAAGGGGGTGGCTGAGAGGGTTTAAAATATAACATTATCATTCACTTCCGAACATTCATGTACTTTGTTGGCATCTTGAACAACCTTTCTTCAAAAATCCATAACTTCTTTATCCGGAAGCCATTTTTAGAGCCGTTTTTTTTAATCGGCCTAATTTTTCGAGATCTTTCAATTAGAACACTTAGTTTTTGCATTTACAACTTCAATTTCCATTAAAATGGAAATTCCATGCCAAGTTATTCTTGACAGCACCAACTACTTCCAATGGATGTCTTACATTGAGGATTTACTTAGAAGTAAAGGTATTTATAAAATAGTCTGAGGCAAAGAGTCTAAACCTAAAGATGAAGATAAGCAAGCCAAATGGGAAAATAAGCAAGATCAACCAATTGGTTTGATAGGGATGTATATTTCTCCAGACCTTAGATTCCATATCGCAGAACTTGATACATCTCATGAAGCAATGAAACAACTCAATAAAGTTTTTGGAATTAAAAATGAAATTAGAGCCCATCAAATTGAAAATGAGTTGCTTACGTTGCACCCTAATAGTTTTTCTTCCATTGAAGATTTTTTTCCAAGTTTAAGACCCTTAGACTTCTCTTGGAATGTGTTAAGGTTAATAAAGAAGATGGCAACCTTATCTATTCCATTCTACTAGAGAAGACTTTATTTCTCAACGATAGGACTACAAGTACTCCTCTTTTGATGCCTTTTGTGATTCTTTAATAAGAGAACAAGAAAAACTCTTACATCTTGGTATACTTAATCTTGGAAACTCTTCTAAGAATGCCTTAGCTGCCCTGAAGCAACTAAGTCAAAGAATCCTAAGAAGAAACATCCTAAAGAGAACGATCCTAAACCAACCAAGGGTCCTAAGCACTTTCAGTCTCAAAATGAAAATCAATTCAACAAAATGGTAAGGCAAATAAAAACAAAGGGAAGAAGACTAATAGACATTGCAACTTTTGTAATCGAGATGGCCATAAAATCCAAACAATTTACGAATATGGAAGCCTTGGAAGCAAAAATGAAGAAGATTAACATCCTTTTGGAGCACTCTTCAACTTCAACTTCATCTTCAAGAATAACACTTTCTCCATGTGGTTTTCCAACATCTTGGTTTTGTTATGCACTAAATGTATCTTCTTCTTCTCATTCTCATGAGTGGCTCATTGATTCTCGAGCTTCTTATCACATGGCCAAAAAAAAGACATGTTTTCTTCTTTAAATGATTGTAACACCAAAAATATATATGTTGATGATGATAGATCTCTTAGTGTTGTAGGGACTGGAACTATTCATTTAGACAATGGTCAATTTAATGATGTATTATGTGTTCCTACCTTATCCTGCAACCTTCTATCTGTATATCAAATAACTCATTCAGGTGAAGGTAAAATCGTTGAATATTCACCTCATGATGTTGTAATTAAGGACCTAAGAGATCCTAGACATATTTTAGCTACTGACATTGTTGATGATTCTACAAGGTTGTATAAGTTTAACAACTTTGGGTCATCAAATATTCCCTCGGTATTTGTTGCTCATAATGATGGAGTGAGCAAACTTTGGCATGAACAATTTGGTCACTTAAACTATCGCTCCCTTCAAAATCTATATAAGGAAAATATAGTGATAGGTCTTCCTATGGTATCTTGCAGAGATGGTTTTTGTTCCAGATGTGTACTCAAAAAACATCATAGGGATAGTTTTGAAAAACATGCCTCTTGGCACGCCTCAGCCCCTTTACAACTTGTGCACAATGAGTTATGTGGTCCACTTCCACTTATTTTATTCTCTGGCTACAAGTGTTTCTTAACTTTCATTAATGATTTCTCCAGACGCACTTGGGTATACTTCTTAAAACCCAAGAGTGAAGTATTTAATATGTTTTTTCCCTTTAAGGACTTTGTTGAGAAACAATCTGTAAATCAAATTCTTAAGCTAAGATCTGATAATGGTGGAGAATATGTTAACAACAAATTCATCAACTTTTGCATTGAGCATGGAATTTAAATGAAACATGTTGTTCCATATACTCCATAACAAAATGGTGTAGCTAAAAAGAAAGAAAATTTACATAAGCTTTTCTCATGAATGGTCACCTTACAAATGACCCTCCACGCTCTTTAAATAGAGATCATGGACCAATCTGGTTTTAAGACATGGATCAAGTGTCAGTAATACCAAGGAGAGATTGAACTGTTGGATCACTTCATGTCTAGAACATATTTTGACCGTCGGATTTTATGTTACAAAAGTACATTGTTAATAAACACACTTTACCTAACTCTACACTAAACCAAGTTATACTTAACTATTTTCTATGTGTCGAAATATCCTAATGCTCTATAGTTATGATAAGTTCTTCCTTTAAGAAATTTATTCTTACTATTGTTTTATGGTAATTTTAGTTACACATTTTAAAATGTTAAATGATATGGTGCTTCTAATGAAGAATTATTTTTCCAACTAATTTGATTTTGTATCTAGTAGGCTTTCAGATATTAACATACTTAAAAATTAGTTGAATGGGTTCCTAATTGTATCATGGAGTGTGTATTTATGTACTGTATAGTTGTTCAATCACAAGTTATCTTATAGTTGATTAAATTTGTATGAATCTATAGATATAGATTTTGTTTTATCTCATGAAATAAATTTGGCTCTTCAATTTGGTAATCACTAACTTGATTTTTTAAGAATATCCCATTCTCTCAAATTTAAAATATTCACCACATCATTAAGGTTTTTAAGTAATAATTCCCTCTAAAATATGTATTTAGAAGTTTCCTATATAATAATTTAAACTTAATTTCGATCAGTCTTTAGTTCAACAACCTTGCAAATTATTATACAAATGAGTAGATTTAAATAATTGAATTTGGATTTAAATAATTGAAATTCTTGGTATATGATACATATGAAAAAAAATATAATACTTGCCTTGTTACAATAGGGATCACTTTTAGTTTGGGATTTATATAGTCTTTTGAAGAAATAAAAAATTGTTGCCAAGAATAAGTAAATTTGAAAAAGGTCTTGAAATGCTTCACTTTGTTGTAGAACTCACTTTTAGTTTAGGATTTATATAGTCTCTTGAAGAAACAAAAAATTGTTGCTAAGAAGAACTAATTTTGAAAAAGGTCATATGATTCACTTAGTAATTGGAGACAATACTTCTATGATTTGCAAATTATTCTAAAAAAATTGACAATATTGTATTTTATTAACTGTTTGTAGAAATATATTTAACCACACATTATAACTATATAATACATATTTCACACATACTTGTAATTCAAACACTTTGTATGTGCACTAGATTCACCTTGGACACAACATCACAAACCAATTTTCTTTACTAACCATTACAAGTAGAGTAATTGAGGCTTATATTCTACTTTGAAACTTTGCACTAAAACATATGCTCACATAGTCTAATAAGGAAATAAGTAAGTGGTCCATCATCCACACATCATTTACTATCTTGCAGGGAACAAACATCACATTGTGTAATTACGGGAATTGTGTTAAATGATCATGAACCACATATCCACATACTTGCAATTCAAACACTCTATATGTGCACTACGTTCACCTTGCACACACCATCACTACTAATCAATTTATTTAACTAACCTTTAGAAGTAGAGTAAAGGTTCTAAATTCTAATTTCCACTTGCCACAAGATTATCTACAATGGAGCCATGATTTCTATTTTGGTGTGATAGGGCATACTTATAAATTTCTAGGCTTATGTTATTTACTTGTGCGGAGTGCATAAGAAAAAACAACTAGGTGGCTGGGGGAACAAATCCTCCTCCACACCTATGCACAGTGTATCAACGTTAACATTTCTAAGAGCTATGAAAATGTCTCAAAATGCAAAGGCATCTTGTAACTGTATGCATGGCCTTAGAAATGTAAAACCTGAGTTTCAAACACAGTTAAGTGTAACATATTGTATACTTTATTTACACGTTTTATTTTATTTTTGGAAACTAAAAACGAAACAATAATGTAACATTGATGGCTCTAATTTTGTGGTGTAAATTGTCGACACTCTGAGTCAAACTCAAAAGTATGAAAATCGTTATCAAATATTATTCAATGCAACTTTTACTTTCTATTGACGTCAAACAAGTATTAAGGATCCATATACTCTTTAAATATTCAATATAGAAACTTCTCACATAGTTTGTAAAATTGTTTAACTAATTATATAGAATTTTCAAATCTGATAAATCAATAAAACAATGTAAGAAATGGGACTACAGGAAAGAAAAAGATGACATTATAGCACAATGAACCAGCTACACATTATAAAGAAAACATAACAAATAATCTTAGTAAATAACATAGTACAAAACATGGAACTTGAACAAAGAAATTGATTGAGTATATTTTTGTACAATGTTAACAGCTACAGATTATGTAATCAGAAGATGAAATTAGATGCCAATTGTTAAAAACTCTTCAATAATACTCAAATTATTGTACCAAAAAGTAGAAAACAATGTTAAGGTTGGAATCAAAAATATGCAAAAGAACCGAAATATTCACATTCAAAAGTACCAATAATGCAAGCAAATAGAATAGTAGATAAACTAACCATCACATTAAATATGATCCCAATCATCCAACAAACTCAAAGAGTTGTCTAAAAATAATCAAATTCTTCTAGCATAAAGTATAAGGTAACATTGAGATTTCTTGATAATGCAAGCAACGAGAATTATAACATCACTAGATTCCTCGACAATGTAAACAAAGAGAACCATCATTGTATACTTATAATCACATTTTGATGGTTTACTGTAAATGTGCCATGTCTCTTGAAATTAGAAAGTAAATCAATAACAATTAATTTGTCCACATAGTATTGCTCATAGGAAACTTTTCATAAATCAAGTGACAACCTTCATTGCAAATGGTACAATAAAACATAGTGTAATTCATAGTTCTAGTAATTGTAATTGGATTGTTTCATTTCACACATACAACCTCTAATGGATTTGTATATTCACTAGTCGCTATTAGTTTTCCTTGGAAGTGTTGTAAAATTGATATACAATACCAAAGCTTAGCAACTTGAAATAAATTGTGTTTCTATCCTTTTTTCTTTATTTATATCTATATATATACACATAATAGATACAATATAATAAAGTTTATAGTGCATATTCCACTTGCCTAAGAAAAAAAATTTCTAAGATTTTTAACTTTCATTTTTGTTCTCAATGAACATATGAACTTCAGTTGTGAAGTTAGAAAAAATCTTGTTTTCTAACTATATTTTTAGGAAGATAAGAAGAAAAATGTTTTCTTGCATTTGTCTTTGAATTGAAAGATATGTTGAAACAAGTTTGACATGTACTTGGACCTGTTACATATGCATTATTTGTGAAACAATACATAGAAACCGTATAACAAATGGGCAATAACTTTGTAGCAATGAAACATTCAAATAAATCAAACCTTACTATTGTTTGTTCTATTCTTCATTGTTGTCTTTGATTTCTAGTACAAATTTCATTGTTGTCTATGTTTCCGAAATTGCAATAGCATTAATTGTTCCAAATGAAAATGAATCTTGACTACGAGGCATATTTACAATGGTCATAGATGGAAAGAATCATAACTCTGTACAAACATGAAAAATATTTTCTGCAATGCTAAATTTATTTAGACAATTAGTTTTTTCACAATCACCACTACCTTTTTGTTTGTGTTTCTTCAGTATTTGTGTTTCTTTCATTTTGTCTCCTAAAATATTTGTTTTTGTAATAATGTTCATCCCATGTCTACTCACTCATCCATGCCTACTGTCACATCATTGAAATCCAATATTTTTTTCATTTTCACAAATAACACATTGAAATCACTACTTAAAAAGACACTATAATTGATACTAAGTAAGAAGAAGACATAATTTGATAGCTCAACGTCACCACTAATATATATTCTAATATTAGGTTCATAGATACTAGATATAATCTAATTTCTATGTTTGTAGGGAATGTATATACATAGTCTAACACAAGTTATTTAAATTATTATTTGCCTGAGAAAAAATATAGGGATCTAATTTCTTTGTGCTTTCTCTTTCGCATTCTCTCATCTTTCTCTGTGTTTCGATCTTTCAAGCTTTCAATTATTAGTGTTGTTTATTTTTGCAACTAAATCCTTGTGTATACATAATCCAAAAATCTTACACCAATTACAATATACCTTAATGCTTTGCTTTCCATTACAATATTTATCATTTTTTCTTGCTTGTCTCACACAATTAGTTTTGGTAAGCATGTTATCTTATTTATTTTTGAATTGTTACTCTGCATAATTCTCTAGGACTTCATCCTCCATTATATTAAATGTGGAATGACATATTTACATTGTAACACACACACACACACACACATATATATATATATATATAAATATATATATATATATATATATATATATATATATATATATATATTACAAAGTCAAATGTAAAATGGAATTTCCTTATGGCTTTTTTTTTTTTTTTTTTTTCTAATAATGGCTTGTACTTTTCATAAATCTAATTTTTAAATGGTCTTTTTTGTCTTTATTATAATAAAAATATTTTGATATCTTAACATTTTTTAATTATTTATTAACATTTTTTAATTTTTAATAAAAATTGTGAACTCTACCTTAAAAAATTACCTGCTCATATTCTCCCCACATTCCATATGTCTGATTGGTGAGGCTGGGGGTGCTAATGACAGTTCTTTTGCTCTCCTAATTCTCTGTACAATCAGATTCTAAGCTGTTGTTGTGATCAGTCTCTTTTTCTGACCTAGTAGTGTCAATTTCGTCTTCTTCTGTATTGCAATGGTTTCCGAAGCTGGGACTGGTCACACTAATAACTGTACTCTCCCTCTCCTGACTCTCTCCACATTCATCTTCTCAGGCGTTGTTGGGATAAGTCTCTTGTTCTTGCTTATGGTTGTCAATCTCTTCTTCTTCTTCTTGCGTCTTGTTACTTGTGATGTGTCCCACACTATTCTCGCACGTTGTTGTAATTAGTTTCTTCGTCTTCTTCTTTATTATTATCGGTTTCTTCTTTTTGCGTGTTGTTGTCGTCACTCTAGCTCCTGTGACTAGGGTCCGTGACCTCCTCTTCTACTCGCCCTTGTTGTTGCTCATGACCGTGCTATTCTTGGTCATCATTATGTAATGGTGATGGTGATGGCAGCCTTCTTATCACTACCTGTGCTCTGTTTCGTCTTGACAAATCAATTTTATCGAGTAGAGAAGTTGTGCAAATTCTATTCTTAAATATATAAAGCATTTCTTCACCCTTCTCCTTTTCAACCTGCAAGTGCATTCATTCAGATTCATGGTCGTCATGTTCATGTTAGAAAAATTATGACAACGATTCTGCATGCGGAATAAACTCAAAGAATCTTTAAAACTTAATGCCCAGGGATACGAATTACCTCCAGCCATTGGTGAAACTCTTGATGCAACTTCTTTCTGAAAAACCACGCTCCAGCTATGCAAGAAAAAGGAAAAGAATGCAGAAAATCTGAAGGCACTTCCAAGCTCTGCTATCTCAGCTAGATGGTGTGAAAAACTGAAGGGGATTGAGATGCAAGCTTGGGGACCAAACAGATGAATTTATAGCTAAGCTTCCATCAAGCTTCTGATAGCTATGTGTCAGATGTCCCACAGATCAAGGCAGAGAACTCCAGATGGGAGTAATGGACCACTTCAGTAGCTCCCAACAATAAATTTATTAACTGCAGTTGATTTCCTTAACTTAAGGAAACTACTGCAGTTGGTTTCCATAAGTTAAGGAAAGACTGCAGTTTAAATTCCTTAATTGTAGGCAGCATTTGTGCAAAAATTAATGGAGCTTAACATTCTCCCACTTGGTCCATACTTCCAAACTTAATGTCTCAACTTAAAAACCATTGATAATCTGTATTAAGTAATAGATACATGAATCATGGCGATAAGTCCTCTAATGACAAGTATTATCTTCCATGTATTACTATGCATTTATTCTTATTATAATTTATGTGGCAACAATTTCTTAATGAATAAACCTTATGTTTATTCTTGGTCCTTCTTAAATGAATTTTCTCAAATCAACTTAAAGTGCACATAAATATGAGAAAAAACATCACAAAACTTAAGAATTTCATTAAAATAACATTGTCCATACAATGAGAAACTACATAAGGGAACCAAGTCCCATATTCAATACATGATCCTTGAATTTAAACAGTGGCATGCCCTTAGTCAAAGGATCAGCGATCATCAACTCAGTGCTGACGTGCTCAATGACCACTTTCTTTTCTTTAACATGTTCCCTTATAGCTAAATACTTAATGTCGATGTGTTTATTTCGACTCCCACTTTTATTGTTTTTAGCCATAAAAACAGCAGCTGAATTATCACAATATATTCTCAATGGCTTAGAGATAGAATCCATAATTCTAAGCCCAGAAATGAAACTCCTAAGCCATACACCATGTAAAGTAGCCTCAAAACAGGAGACGAACTCGGCTTCCATAGTAGAAGTGGCAATCAAGGTCTGCTTGGCACTCCTCCA
>CM062813.1:391915075-391968088 GCA_031772625.1 Pinus tabuliformis
TAGTAAAGACCATTAGACAAAATACCATTCCCAACATAATCAGATTTATAGAATAGACTGAAAGATTTTTCTGAAAAGTTTAAGGAATATCCAAAAGGTACAAGCCTTGAAACTGAAATCAAGTTTCTAGAAAAACTTGGAACATAAAAGGTCTTTTCTAATTTCAAAACAAAACCACTACTTAAAGTTAAATAACATGTTCCTATAGCTTCCACATGCGAGCCCATCTTGTTTCCTGATAAGATGCTTTGCTCACTTCCCACTGGCTTCCTTAGGTTTTGCAAACCTTGCAAGGAATTCGAAATGTGAATTGTTGATCCAGAATCAATCCACCATGTGTTAATATTAACGTTAACCATATTAGATTCATAACAAACAAACGAGATTACTTCCTTAAGTTCGGGAATGTCACAATGAATTTAAGAGAAATTTGCAGGTTGTACTACTGCATTAAAAAATCACATGCTTATGTTAAAATTGAGGCTCAATAAACTTTCATGTTTTACCAATGTAAATCATGCTAAAAAGAATTGAATCAAATGACATAAAAATTGCCTGTGGGCTAAATTTTCAATTCAAACAGATTCAATAAAACTTTATGATAAAACTTATTAATTCATAACTCCTGTGGGTAGGTTATGAAATTTTATCCTAATTAATTAGATAAATATAATAAATATTCCTGTGGGATAAAATTTATTATATTCAGTCTAATTAATTACAATTTAATGTCTAAATAATCTTTATGTGATCTAACCAATCAAAATATATAATTTTATTTAATTAAAGATGCTGTGGCTATTCTCTAATTAATTAAAATTATATGGATCACTAGACATTATTTTGTTGCATAAACAAAACTTAACCAGAGAGAAAAATAATGTTTACTGAAAGGAGTAAGTCAAAATGACATTTTAATAAACTCCATATAACTGTAATAATTCTCCAGCAAAATAAAAATTAAGGTTAAAGCAGTCAGCATTACCGTAAATGACTGCAAATTGTTCAATTTATAAACAAAACAAAAATAGACCAGCAAACAAGCTATTTATTTCACAGATCTCTGCACCATGATATATATCAACAGCAACCTTTATTCACATGTATCCCAACACACAAAATATTGCAAGTTCCTTCAATCCATAAATTGAAATTTTTAGACTAGAGGTTATGACTATAACCAGTATTGCCAGTGGAAAATTCACCATGTGTCAAAAATGACAAATCTTCTACACCATCACCACGAAAATCTTTATAAAAAACAAACGCCTATAAACATAATTTCCAAAACAGTTGGCTAAAATGTTTATTATTATAAATATTATAAAGAAGAGTTACGCATCTTTTCATTTACATAAAACAAATAAAACTTAAAATTACATACATATTTAAAGTGGATGACACAACAATAATGGTGAGCGGGCACGAAACGTGTGAAGTTTCTTTTAGTTAACTATACGCATTTTATTTTCAGCTCCGTCCACATACGATATATATCATATTGAAATATATCCATACGATATATCCAACATTAAACTTATGATATATATATATACCATATCATATGCGATATAAAATGTTGGATGGGTCGGGCGAGAGTTTCAACCCATTGACCTCCACTTATATAAACAACCTCATATCAAAGCGCTTGTTATTGTTATTGTTTTCGCATGATATAATTAATTATTACCTCCCCTTCCAAAAGAGTACATCTACTCGCCCTTATAACAGAACAACGCATTGAAGCGCATAAATGGGTAATGCATATCTCACATGTATGGGGAATGAGAAGGATCATTCGTGCTGGCAAAAATTAATTTTTCTACCGACGCTTTTACACTGAATTAATTTAATTTCCATTTGCTCATCTCCCTCATTTAAAACAAGCAAATGAGCAAATACAAGTGAAAGTAGTTCAATGGAAATGCATTAGCAGTGGAAAAACAGAAAATGAAACCAAGGCCTTCATTCTAAATATAAAAGAAGATAATTCCATTAATATCCGACAGAATACCAAAAGATGGGTAAACGAGATTAGGCAATACAATCAATGTTATCTCAATACGTAGGATTTCCCTCAGCTACCCGGGAAAGAAAGAAGCAAAATACAACAAGACAATCAAGAAAGTGCTCCCCTGACATGGCAAATTGTAGTGATTCTGGATTTGAAGGAATCGTTGTTAAAAAATAAAAAAGTGAACCTACATAGATATTTATAATTTAATCGAGTCCAGTTGATTCCTGGGGTATGGAAGCTATCAATTTAGAATAAAACCATGACATACATAATCATGGTCAGGTTTATAATTATGCAAACCTTTTATGCTTTAAATCCCAAAAATTAATTGGACACTGACTCTTGAGTCTTACCACGGGATCATAAGTACTTTGCTCTTCAAAAATATTGTACAATTGAAAAGCATAGGATGTCAATTTAAAAGCCATACTCAAGAGAAATTTCTGTGTCGTTCGGAGAGGACGAGGACCGGCTTTCAAGTTTAATCGCTCGATGACCCAAATTTAAAACTTAAAACACATGTGCATGAAAGAAACTTAAAGTGCGCACTTAAAGAATGCGGAGTTCAGCACATTTAAAGACCCAATAAATATAGGCATGCTTGAAAAATAGGAATTCGTTTCTTGGCCAACACATAGCAAGGCAGAGGTAAAAATGGCTCCGATACCAAATGTTAGAAAAATTATGACAGCGATTCTGCATGTGGAATAAACTCAAAGAATCTTTAAAACTTAATGCCCATGGATACGAATTACCTCCAGCCATTGGTGAAACTCTTGATGCAACTCCTTTCTGAAAAACCACGCTCCAGCTGCGCAAGCAAAAGGAAAAGAATGCAGAAAATCTGAAGGCACTTCCAAGCTCTGCTATCTCAGCTAGATGGTGTGAAAAACTGAAGGGGATTGAGATGCAAGCTTGGGGACCAAACAGATGAATTTATAGCTAAGCTTCCATCAAGCTTCTGATAGCTATGTGTTAGATGTCCCACAGATCAAGGCAGAGAACTCCAGATGGGAGTAATGGACCACTTCAGTAGCTCCCAACAATAAATTTATTAACTGCAGTTGATTTCCTTAACTTAAGGAAACTACTGCAGTTGGTTTCCATAAGTTAAGGAAAGACTGCAGTTTAAATTCCTTAATTGTAGGCAGCATTTGTGCAAAAATTAATGGAGCTTAGCATTATATCTATTCATATTCATGATACTAATTTTTTAGCCCTCTATGTAATTATTTAATTCAGAGCTACAATGGAAAGGACATGATTCTACAATATAAACAAATGACAAACCATTAACTCACCTCTTGGGCATCTCGACTAAATAGAATTTATCAGTTTTCATTGCTTTCCACAGTAATATGGACTATTTGTCTGAATGGGACATCTTTAATAATGTGCCACTTCACTGGAAATTTGCCCACACACTCCCAAAATTCTGTTCTCGCTCCCAAATCTACAGGGCCAGCCATTTCAGCTACCCCACACAAATGGCCTCTTCTACTCACTTGTGTCCCTTGAACAACAAGATTAGATGTTATTCCTGAAAGAAATGGTAATTTTTGTAGGATGTATTTTTAACAAGTGCTTAAAATGATAGAAAAATAAAAGAAACACTTAACCGAAAATAGTAAAAATATGGGACAATTGGAACTAGCAACACTAGATGAACTTCCTTGGACACTTTGCTTGTTGGAGAAAGATTTATCGTAAGCGGCATTTAAAATCACATGTATTTGTGAGTTTTGCATTGGTGTTGATGGATATAGACTTGATCACTGTCAAAAACACAAGTACATGAAATGATGGAAATATGTCCCTCTTAATCCAAAGGAACCTCATCCAATTCCAACCTAGTAAGAGATGCATGATGAAGAGGTCATCATTTCACTTGATCAGGCTCAATTCTTTGATCTTGTAAGGGAAAGTATGTGGCCCATCTATCATCAACAGTTTCATCTATAAATTGGAATATTGAATTTATTTAACTAATAAGTATTTTGTATTTTAGTTGTAGGCATGTTTTTCATGTCACTTCCCCATAGGAAATGAAGAGAATGTGGCCTACTATTGGATGGGATGCACATAGGTGAAAAGTAGGTTGGTGATACCATATGAAGATGGGCAATTCAGATACCAAATTGGTGACTTGGTTGTGATGGGTCATTTTTTTGAAAAAGTAAAAAAACTGGTTGATCACATCATTTATAGATATTCTATGCCTGAATATATACCGTGTCAATACAATCATCTAGTCATAGCATCTCAGATCAATCTCATAGAAATCAAAACAAAGAAAGGTGAACCAAGGAGATGGAATATGACAAAAACAAACCATGAATGTATTATGGAGACTTGCATTCTTATGAGCCATTGGCCAGATGAGTAGATGATGCAAATGGAAAGCCCTAAAGCCATGTCTATAGAAGTCAAGTGTAATCTAATCTATTATAAGAGATCTCAAATGTATGATTTTTGTAATCTATAAATGTGACACTTGAATACTCTTGTAATTTTGTAATTTTGAATAGAGAGAGGTTTCCCTCTTATCTACGATGGATTCATAATGGTGTACTTATATGTTATATAATCTTTAGTTTCCTTGAGGTTTTTAAGTTTCTAAAGTACACCAAATTTGAAGGAGATTTTATTTTTAGGGATAAGATACTTATGTGAACCCAATAGACCTAGAATTTAGTATCAATAGGGATTTAGATTGAGATTTAATTAATTTTTTTCATCTTAATTTTTTAAATGTGTATAGTATAGATGTTAAGCATGCAAGTAATTTTTTAGATCTATATACATGTCATATATATTTGGTTTCTATAAAATCCATTTCAGTTTGCAACAACCAAGTTGATATATTATTTTACTTAAGATGGAAAGAGTTATATACATGCTTCATATTAGAATGTAAAAAGTATAACACACACACACACACACACACACACACATATATATATATATATACCCCATGTTAGGACTATTAAGTTCTTTTAGATAACCTCAAAAGAAAAAAAATCAAATAAAACTTCTTTATAGTTTACATATTGACAACTAAATTAAAATTATTGTAATTTAACATCCATTGATTGTGCACTAAAAGACAATTTCTACAAGCCAATATGACGACTAAAATTGTTATTTTGTAAAATTTTACTTCTTGAATGTTATTGAATTGAGGCTTCTGTGATCCATAATAGTTGTAAGCAGAACTTCGGCGAAAATCACATGAGGAAAGAACTTTGTCGACGCGTTTCGAACCAACCAGTGTGGTTCATCGTCAGGACAAGTTGAAGAAACAGTTCCAGCTAAGCATGTTAAAAAGTTTGAGCAGAGACTCCAACGGCTAAATCGACCAATAGCTAATTTTGACCGACGGACCCAGGTCAAATTACAGTTCATTAATTTAATTTTATTATTATTTATAATATTAATACATAAAATATTTATTTAATGGTTAGTTTTAAAAAATTAATTAATTAATTTATTAATATATGTATATATATATATATATATATATATATATATATATATATAATAAAGTATTAATAAAAGTTAGGATTCAAAATAAATAAAATACTATTAGAGTTAGTTTAAGAAGGTAATTCACTTATTTATTATTCACTAATTTTTGTTAATATAAAATAAATAAATAAATAAATATATATATATATATATATATATATATATATATATATATATTCCAATTAAAATATATAGTTAAGGTTAAAAATATCAATAAATAAAATAATATAAATGGTTAGTTAGAAAAGGTAATATTTAATTTAATTAAATTATTTGTTATTATATATAAGTAATTTTTTGTTTAATTAAGTTATTTATTAATTAATATTATATTAATAAAATCGTCTTGACATTAATATATTATTAAAATTGGTAGACAAAGTATCAATATTAATTTAATATTATTATTATTATTATTATTATTAATATTATTAATATTATTATTTATGGAAAAGAGTTAAAATAGGTAAGATAAAATACTTTAAAGGTTAGTTAAAAACTTTAATTTATTTATTTATTTAAATTATATATATATATATATATATATATATATATATATATATATATATATATATATATATTAAAGTAATAATATTCGGTTATTTAGATAAAAGTTCTTGAATGTTCTTAATTAAAGGTCTTAAGATAAGGAATTGATTGAAATACTTGGATATGAAAGTAAATTTAGGAAAGTGCATAAAATTATAGAAACATATCATTAATTGTTTAAATTAACATACATTGACTACACTAGAAAATGCTTTCTACAAATTCAATATTAAATTGATGTACATGATATATTTTAGGTCATTTTAAGCATCAAATTGACTTGCATAATAGTAAGATTGTACTTATTTCCTTAGTCTATGAAACTAGAATTCAAAATTGTTATTTTGTAAAATTTTACTTCTTCAATGTTCTTAATTGAATGTCTTAAGTTAAGAAATTGATTGAAATATTTGATAGCCAACTAAATTTAAGAAAGTTCATAAAATTATATAAAATTATCTAAAAACATATCATTACTTATTTTTTGGTATATTAAATTCCAATACATATGATTTATACCATGTGTTATGACTAAGCTCATGTAGATGACCTCAAAAGAAATAAAATTAATAAAACAAGTTATTAGTTGAACATTACTAGTTGAAGAAATCTTTTAAAATTGAATTGAAAGTGTATTTCAATCCTATTTGTGTTTTTTAATTGAACCATAGACATATATTTCAATTCATTTTAAGTATCAATATGACTTACATCATAGTCTAAGATTGTACTTATTTTCTTAGTTCATTTCCTCAGAAGTGAAAATTGTTATTTTGTTATCTATGTATGATAATAAACTATCCATATGAAAATATATATGAATTACATTATACACATGAACATCCATAAACTAAAATAATAACCATCCGTAAACTGAAAAAATGTTCATGCATCCATAAACTGTCCATGTATGAATATATACAAAGTTTGTACATCACATGTGAATGTTCCTTATGAAATGGGACTAAAAATATACAAACTATATATGATGCACCCTAGAAAGTATCTCTTCTAGAACTCTTATGTGTGTTATGCTGCACAAAGTGAGCATCCATAATCGTGTACCAAAATATAACACATTCAAATTCAAATTAATTAGAACATTATTTGTACAAAATAAACAATTTGGAAACAAATGGTTTTGAATTGTGCATTTAAATAGTCCCCTACCTATGACTTAGTCAAGTGCAAATGGAAGTTAGGTGGGATGGGGGTCTGACCAATCTGGGTTTTGTGCTCCCGTGACTGTGGCTCAATGCCTCCATACCCCACATCCCACTCATGTATCTACATAACTACAACGACGAGACCTCTCTGGATCTAGGCCTGTGTACACAATGGAAAAGACAAATTATAATTAGCCTACAAATTAATTATCGTGCATATATGTAACTTAAAAAAAGGAAAATGATGAAATTAAAAAAATGACCTAAATTGTTAGTCCATGAGTGTTATGAGGTGGAGGTGGAAGTGACTAAGCCACGGAAATATGCACTAGAGGAGTTTGCTTTGGCTGGTCAACCACCCAATTAGATGACCTCAAAAGCTCATTTGTGTGGTTGGGATGTTCATGCATGTTATCATGAAATTATTAATATAAATGTAATATGATATGAACTTACTAATATAAGTAATGTATGATCTAATGATAAGAGTCAAAATTTCCATATATCTACCTGGTCTATGTCACGTGGTTCGTGCACCCTCCAAATGTCACGGATGGTATCACAACACGAACGTGCATATGAAAAATGTTGGTCATGCCCTTGACTCTCGAGATATGAGTTAACATGTAATCCAACTAGTGGGTCACGAGAGAAGGAAGGTGGTCTTCTCATCTCTCTATGCAATGTGACATGTGTAATGGCTCATGTCCTATGCATGTTATCTGCAATGGTATGGCTAGTCTCAACACCAAGTTATGATGATTGATTTAACTTTGTCAGGATTACCATGCTCTGAGATGGTTGTGGCAACAATCCCAGAAGTTGTGCTACATGTGCAGGGTTCCTACAAGCCCCGAAAAATTCATAACTATGTCCCAAGATGGGTCCATGAAACTTAGATCTGGTTTTGGTGTAATCTGACCTCATATGTAGCATAAACGCAACATATATATGCTTTGAAATGTAGATGGGCACATTTTCATGGTGGAGGAACTGGCCCCAAGCTCCAATTGATTATAAATAAAAGGGACCACATCAACATTCTTAAAATATTTTAGCAGAATTAGACCAGCATGTCTAGCACGACAGTTTGGAGAGATTTCAAACAACTCCCCACAAATATCAATGTTCTTGGTGGTGTCTTTCACCGCCTTCCAAGTATGTGGGCCTCTAACCTATAGCCTCCTAATCCTATGTATGGAACATAGGAGGTTGATTTATGGGCCCATCTTCTCGTATGTCTTGATCAACCTGTTAATGTTATCCAACATCGAAGACAAACTACTCCTAGTAGGCGAACTAGTAGAGATTTTATCCATCTCTCATGATGCATGTCTGTTAGGCCCTAACATCCGCAACTATGATACTGGCTATAGTGTTGTTCCATGGAGGGATGGACACTGCACTTTGATCTACGTCTTCACCCTGTTGAGAGTCTGTAAATCATAAACATAATTTAATATATATATGAAAATAGAATCATCATAACAAATACATTAAATTCAAGCACATCAAGCGAAGATGATTTAAATATTAAAAACAAATTCAAGACATAAACACATAAAGTTTAAAGAGGATTTAAAATGCAAGATGTATCCCCGGAACAGGTGAAGAAGGTGCACTATCCATAGAAAGATCATCAACAGAGACATAAACATTTCCTATGACACTTCGACTGGTGTCAAAGGGAGGATCTCTGAGTTGAACAAACATTCTAGTATGGCTACATGATCTAGCCTGACAATGTACAACAAATCTCCCAACACTCCAACAAGTTGCAGTTGGGGGGTTTATGGGAGATGGCTCTGAAAATTACATATAACACATATAAACTAATCCAAGAAAAAAATGTTGACATAGAAAGAATGTTGACGAGAAAACCATTTATAAAGTCAACTAGAATAATCTAACCTAAAGTCCTAAACTAAAGAGTGTCTATTTTGATATATTATCAATCAAAGTGTTGAGTTCAATGTAAACAAAATTGAAAAATGTGATTGAAAGTCTAACTTACACTTTTCCCCACTTATAAATAATGCATTTTATTCATAGAGAGAAAATATGTAAATATATTTAAAAAATTTAAATCAACCTATTTGCAAAACTAACAAAACTTCATGCCAACCAAATACTCCATAGGACAAGTTCTTATAATGTTTGATTTTAAAACATGACATGTACTAGGTGCAAGCACACAAAAACAATGTTTTTGGTACAATGTTTTTGGTATGACACACTACGTAATGAAACAATATGGTACAAATTAAAAAATAGTTAAAATGCTTATATATTCACTTTAAATGCACCTTTCATCATGGATTTAATGTATCAATGATGCATTATTGAAACTTATATATGTTTGTGTGTGCGTGTGTGTGTGTTATAGTTATGCTATGTTGCATTATATAGTTAAATAAAAATATAGGAAGTGTAAGTTACAAAAACATTACTCAACTAATAAATTTAATAAGAGTGGGAACTAAGAGATATATAGTTTTCATATCATTATATTAAATAATTCTACAAATATGAGTAATGGAAATTTTAAGGAAAAATAAAGTTTATAAATCAACTTGAGTCTTAAAAAGTTGTTGAGCATCACCCATATTATGTTATTATGAAGATCACATTATGTTAAATAGTTATAAAACTATGTTAAATGTTATATATATGCATGTGTGTGTGTGAGAGACAGAGAAATATGTTATAGCTATACCTATATTAGATATATTTATATAGTTATGTTACATGCTATTTTATGCTATGTAATTATATATAGTCATGTTGTATATATATATAATAGTTATAGTTATGTTATACTTTACAACTATATATATAATAACGTTACATGTTATAGTTATCTATATGTTAGTTATGTTATATATAACTTTATGTTTTGTTAGTTAGTTATATATATATATATATATATATATATATATATATATATGGTTAATAAAATTTAATTAAATAAAAACAAATATTTTAGACTTTTAATTTAGTTAATATTTTATTTAAGTACAATTAATTTTATAAAGCAAATTACTATATTTATTATTAAAAAGTATTTAAAATAAAAATTTATTTAAAAAAAAAAAAAAAATCTTATTTGATTTAATAGAGGTTCACCATGAGCAATAATATTCATTATGTCAATTGAAATCAAAGTTCTCATTCTAAAAGGATGCATGATTGAAAGTAGGAGTGAGGATTGGTGGTCGAGAGACGAAGTTCAAGCTATGGTTATAGGTTCACAGATTTGTTCTCCATGGAAGGACGAACAGGAGGGAGCTCCACTCCCTCCTACAAACAAGCAGTAATTAGCAGAGGCTAAAAACTGATAGAAGAAATTAGAGGTCCTTCAGATGGAAGGCAAAGAAATAGAGAAGAGGAGCAGAAGGGCTCCAAAACGAGGGAGAACAATAACATTACATAAAACAAGGAAGAGGACAAGGAACAAGGGACAAAAGAAAAAGCAAACAAGGGACCATGTAAGCCCAAAACTACAATCACGCCCAGAGTGGTTTTGTCTAATCCAGCTCTGCAGGCGCATAGGGAACACATGCAGACTTATGCAATCATTTGTAAATTCATGGGCCTATGGCCCACTAAAAAAGCTTTACAAATGTGGATTAAATACCACTGGAAACCAAAAGGAATCATAGAAATACATTTGGGGTCAAAGGGATTCTTTACAGTTGTTTTTGAAAATACTGAGGACAATGACAGAGTGTTTGAAGGAGGGCCCTACTTCTATGCAGCAGCAGGCCTGTACATGAGACCATGGGTTATGAATTTCGTTCCAGAACGAGAGACTTTTACCTCGGTACCAGTGTGGGTTAGACTCTACTCTCTACCCCTGGATTACTGGCAGCTGGAATCCCTATCTTCCATAGGAAACAAGCTAGGACACTTTGTTAAAGCCTCTGAGGCAACAAGAAGAGGCAAATACACATCCTTTGCTAGAATATGTGTGGAAATGGATCTTTCTAGAGCTTTGCCGGATGAGGTAATCTTGGAAGTGTATGATGAAGAATGGGTGCAAACAGTGGATTATGAGCATATCCCATTCAGATGTCATAAATTCCATGAGCATGGGCACCTATTCAGAGAATGCCCTCTCAGTAAAATGGAAAACAAAGGCAAAGCAAACACCAGGAAGGATTCTGAAAGCTTTCAAAAGGTAGTCCAAAAAGGAAAGGGAAGCAAAAAGGGATCAAAGAAACTTCAATCAGAAAAGTAATGAGCCAGTCAAAATAGGTTTCAAGCCCTAGAAGAGGAGGATGGTATACAGGAAGTAGATCAGGGCAAGGGAGACAGACCAATGGAGGAGGGGAATGTAGTACATGATGAGAAAATCCAAAATAGAAGTAAGAAGAAAGGGGAAATAATAAGTGACACGAAACTGGAGCTAGACCAAGAAATGACCCAGAGTGAGATGGAAACGGAGGACAATGAACTACAGGAGATTCTTGAAAATGAAAACCTAGATCTAAAAAGATTCCTGCAACAAGCAACTAGGGAGGGAGTGGATTCATTGCCTCCAGAAGAGTTCCACAGAGTTCAACAACTGTTTTTATGGAAAACGCAGACCAAAGGGCTGGAAAAGCAGGGAAAAAATGTTAGACAGGGTAGCGAAGGGGTGAAAGCCATGAAGATCACACCAGGATTAGCACCAAGAATCCCAGGAAAGAAACGAGGCCGAAAAAAGCAAAATGAACTGTTGATGGAATGTGGAAAGCTAATGATAGACTCAAGTAAGATGAAAGACCTATCCAGTTACTCCTTTACAAATCTTTAATAATGAAGTTCAATTCTTGGAATATAAGAGGTCTAGGCAGTAGAAGAAAACAATGATTACTTAGTAATAGGATGAAACAAACAGCTCTGGATGTGATATCAATCCAGGAAACAAAATGTTCCATGCAAAAACTAGGAGAGATTCACAATAAATGGCTCAACAAATTTGAGTTTCTGGAGGTCAAAGCAGAGAATACAACAGGAGGAATTCTCACTCTGTGGAACCCCCACAAAATTGATGTCATAGATGTAGAGGCATATAGAAACTATCTTTCTGTGGTCTTTCAACCTGTGGGAGACAAAGAAGTATATCTTGTCACAAATGTGTACGGCCCCCAAAGATTGCATGGCAAACTCAAGCTTCTAGACTCCCTACAGGAGCTTAGAGAAAGACATGCAAGAATCCCTTGGATCTTAGAGGGCAATTTCAACATGATTAGATCGTTGTTGGAGAAAAAAGGGGGTACCAGAACTCTGAACAAGGACTCTTGTGCTTTTCAATCCTTCATAGACAACATGAAGCTAGTGGATACTATAATGAACAATGGCACCTATACTTGGAACAATAAAAGAGGAGGAGTTTCTCAGGTGGCATCCAAATTAGACAAATTCATAATCTCAAAAGAGCTAATGATCCATAATAAGGATACAGTTGCAAGAGTTCTCCCCTTTTGAGGATCTGATCATTGGCCGGTGCTTCTGGAACTTTAGGGCATCAGTACACCCAGGAATCGACCTTTCAGATTTGAAAACATCTGGCTCTCACACCCAGATTTTGGCAATAACATTGCCAAATGGTGGGTTGAAGATCTGAATATTTAGGGCACAAGAATGTACCTTCTTCAAAAAAGACTCAAACATATCAAACTCCAGCTCAAGGAGTGGAACAAGCTGGAATTTGGTAATATTTTTGAAGCTAAAAAAACAGTGGAAAGGAAAATGCAAGTGCTCAACCAAAACCTAATCTTGGAGGGTTTTGATAAAGATAAAAATGAATAGGCAGCTCTATATCGTCGAGAATGGGAAAGCTTATGTAGAAAAGAAGAAATATTCCGGCGACAAAAATATAGAGTTCAATGGCTAAAAGAGGGTGAATGTAATACTAAATTCTTCCACAGATCCACTATGGCAAACAGAGCCCACAACAGAATTTCTTCGATTAAGGACAAGCAAGGCAACCTGGTCAACTCTCATGAAGAAATAGAAGAAGTACTGGTCCAACACTTCCGGGGTATTGCTCAAGAAACTGGCTCAGATAGAGATCAATACATCAGGATTATTTCAAAACATATACCAAAGCTAGTTTCCAGAGAGGACAACTTCAACCTCAATAGACCAGTATCGGAAGAGGAGGTCAGTGAGGTCCTTAAAGAAATGCAAAATGGTAAAGCACCAGGCCCGGATGGATTTAATGTGGATTTCTTCAAAGCTTGCTAGGACACAGTAAAGCAGGACATTCTGGACGTAGTGGAAGACTCCAGGAGGGACAAAACTATTTTGAAGGCTCTTAATACCACTTTCATATCCCTCATCCCTAAACAGGATGTGGCTCAAACTCCTGACAGATTTAGACCCATTGCTTTATGTAATGTGGTCTACAAGATTATCTCTAAAGTGGTGGCTAATAGACTCAAACCCCTCCTTCCCACCCTGGTATCAGTGGAACAGTCTAGATATGTGGAAGGAAGACAAATCCTTGATAACATCATTCAAGCTCATGAGGTGGTTCACTCTTTGACAGTCAACAGGAAAGCAGGAATGATCATGCAATTAGACATAGCAAAAGCTTATGATAAGCTAAATTGGTACTATATCAGAAAAGTTCTAACAGCTTTTGGGTTTGATCATAACTGGATCAGATGGGTAATGGCCCTAGTTACTTCCACCAGTTTTTCTATCCTTGTCAATGGTTCCCCCTCGGAGACTTTTATTCCTTCCAGAGGCCTCCGACAGGGAGATCCACTCTCTCCCTTTCTCTTCATACTTATGATGGAAGGATTGGGTCGAGCAATCAAGCATGCTAAATTAGTTGGAGAGGTCAAAGGTATCCAACTTTCTGAAGATGGCCAAGCCTTAACTCATCAATAGTTTGTTGATGATACTATGTTGCAGGGCATCCCCATGGTCAAAGAAGCTCTAGCTTATAGGCAAATCCTGAGAGACTTTGCTATGGCTTCAGGTATGGAAGTCAATCTCTCCAAATCTAAGATTTTTTTCTTTAATACTCACATTGCTATTCAAAGAAATATTTCCAGAATTTTGGGCTTTCAAAGGGAGTCCCTCCCTTCAAAATATTTGGGTGTTCCTCTCACCGCCAAGCCTTTACATAAGAGCATATGGGAGCCACTGATTAATAAAATGCAAGACAAAATCAGGAAATGGACTATCAGATCATTAAATTTGGCTGGTAGGCTAGTGTTAACCAAGGCGATCCTTCAATCAATCCCAGTCTTCATGCTATCTACTCTCCCAGCTCCAAAAGGAGTCCTGCAGCAACTCAGAACCATTCAAAGAGATTTTATTTGGGGAAAGGGGGAAAATCGTAAGAAATGGGCCTTGGTCGCTTGGGAAAAAATTTGCAAACCTAAAATCTACGGTGGACTTGGATTGGATGATCCTAAGATTCTCAGCAAGGTTTTAGGAGCTAAATTATGGTGGCGATGGGTTAAAGACCCAGAGGCTCAATGGGCACAGATCTGGAAAGAAAAATATGCCAGCACTTGGCTAAACAAAGATCTCATAAGAATGTCAGGACATAGAAAGGGCTCTTACCTTTGGAATAAGGCATGGGATAATAGGGACTTAGTCCAAGGAAACAGCTTCTGGGAGATCAGAGATGGTAATCTTGCCCTTTTCTGGGAGGATAGATGGCAACAAGAGCCAGTCTTGTTTAGAGATGACTAGAGGGATCTCAAGGTGGAAATAGAAACCAGAGGGCTAACAGAAGTAAAAGACTTTTGGGATCAAACCAACAATACTGGCAAATGGAGAACCTGGGGAAACCTAGATTTTAGGGAGGATAGCCCCATAAAAGCTAAAGCAGAGACTCTTCTAAAAAGGCCGGATCAAAGAAAGATCCTTAAGTTAGAGAGGTAAGATCAATAGATATGGGGCTACAAGAATGAGGGGGTCTTTAATCTCAATGAAGCAAAACTCATTCTCCTTAACCTGAACACACATGACTCGGACAAGATTTGTCTAGAACTATGGACACATCAAGGCTGGATGAAAATCAAACTTTTCATGTGGCTAGTTCAGCATAGGAAAATTCTAACCTGGGATAGCATTCGGAAGAGGGGTATGCAGGGGCCTTCCAAATGTCAGCTCTGTGAGGCTCAAAAGGAAACGATGGAACACCTCCTCAATAACTGCATTTTCACCTCCAATTTGTGGGAATCTTTTGCCACCATTTTCTGACAGACTGACAGAGACAAAGGAAATATCATCAATACCCTAAACAACTAGAGAAAAAACTTTTCAGAGAACAAAGTTCTTGGCTCAGTTTGGGCCATCTTTCCAAGTTTCATCATTTGGAATGTTTGGAAAGAAAGGAATAATAGAGTCTTCAAGAATGAAAAAAGGCCACCCCAACACATTTTTAAGCTGATCTTAAAACAACTCAAAGAAATAGTTGGCACCATTGTGAGAAATCTTCCTCAGAACCCTCCCTCTGCAGCTGATCTGAGAATGCTATGTGATTTAGGTTTGAAGGATCTTACTCCCCAGGGATTGGTAAGGAAAAACTTCCCCTCAGTGTTAGAGCAAGATTTTTGGCATCCTCCCCCCAAGGGTTTTTTGAAATTCAACATTGATGGGGCTTCAAAAGGCAACCCGGGCACCACTGGTTATGGAGGGGTGTTAAGGGACGAGCAAGGATACATCCTCTGCATCTTCCATAGTCATTTATGGAGAGAAACCAATAACATGGCAGAATTGATGACCATGGAACAATGTCTTGATCTCCTGAAGCAGGAAAAGCGAAAAAATGTGATAGTTGAGGCGATTTTTGAGCTTATAATCAACTTAGTAAAAAAGATCAGTTGGGGTTCTAAACCAAAAAAGGTTTATAAGAATTGGAGATTGATACAAGGCCTACAATGGATTCAGATTCAACTCCAGAGTCTTCATACAGTCAGTTTTAAACATGTTCGAAGATAAGCGAATAAAATGGCCAATCTTCTAGCCAATCAAGGGGTTACCAACATAGAAAACACGACTGTGTTGAACTAGCAAGAGTTGCCTCTGAGTAGGATAAAAACGATCTGCCATGAGCAAGCAGAAGAAGACAGAGTTACGTTTCAAAGAAGAGCCCAAGATTCGGATCCCAGGTGAGTCGAACTTTCCATCTTGCAGACAATCGGTTGGATATGATTATGAGGGGTGGGGCAGTTTGGGTGGATACTCTTCTTCCCATAGTTATGGAAGAACAATCTCTAAGATGGACAACCACGGCGGCCACATCAACGTAAGTTTTCCATCGGGGTTCGAAATACCATGTGGGGAATGGTTTTCCGCTGATTGCGAGCCTCACAGGTGGAAATTGGTTTTTCTCTTTTCGAAGCGAGCACATCTAGAGCACAACACATGGTGCCGGGGTCAGTTTAAAAACCACCCTGATCGAGAGCTATTGTTCGGTCACTTTTGTCGGTGCGATATAATTTTCAGTCGTTGGATGTCCCGCAATGGATCGACGGCTGGGAAAGAACGTGCTAGTTGGTGGACGAGCTGGGTAACAGTCACACTTCTAGTCATTGCGATTTAGTTCCTCACCGTTGGATTGGGTATGTTAGTTCAACGGTGTAGATCTTTGGTTCGAGTGCCTGGTTGGTGGCAAAGTCAATGTTGATTCAACTCTTTCTATTGACTTCAGTTTGGTTCTGATTTTTGGTTCCGCTTCCGGTCTCCCTTTTGTTCAGTCCTGTTTAGCTTTTTTGATTTTTAGAAGGTGGCAGTTTTGCCAGCTTTCGGGTGGGCTTTCAAATCCCTCTTTGGATCCACACCCCTGGTGGATTGTTGTAATTATTGTATATTATTAATGGAATAGAAGGTCCTACTCTTGCTTAGCAAAAAAAATAAATATATTCATTATGTCAATTTAAAGCCCATAATTTATTTATTTATTGATTGTAGTTTAATTATTTTCTGTTTTGAAATATTTTTGGATAATTTTGTTTGAAATTTAAAATGCATCTTTAATACAATTATTATTATTATTATTATTAATTTTTTTTTAATTTATTTCACTAAATTCCTAAAAAAACCTTTAAAACATAAAATAATTTAAAAATAATTTTTTACCATAGAAAATATTTATAATAAAAATGCTACCATTGTAGATAACGTATACAATGAAATTAAAAAAAAAACAATTAAAACCTAAATTATAGTTTCCTTTGGTGCTTTTCAAGGGTTTCCGTGGTCATTTTCCAAGTTGTTTTTGGTCTTCAAGGGTTTTCTTGGTGGTTTTCTAGGTTGTTTTTTATGGTTTTCAAAGGTTTTCTTGGTGGTTTTTTTTGGTTTTCATGGTGGTTTTTGTGAATTTTTTTTGTAGTTTTTGTATGCTATGTTTTCTTTTCAAATTAATTTATTTTATTTTGCAGAAAAAATAAATAAAAGAGACAAAAATATCAGGAAACCTACCCTGACTTGAGCCTCTTGGTCATTGGTGTGGTTTATGGGTAGAAAAATTGAGTTTCTCCATCTCGGTTGAGCTTAGAAATATCACGTCGAACTCCTTTCCTCTCGTGGTTATTAATCATAAGTTATTACCCTTCCTTACATGAGGACTCCCACAAGGCTTCCGAAACAAGCATCTATACACACCACAAACATCTTATCTGGATCAACTATCTTTAATCTAGGGGCCACTATCAAAAGGTGTTTTAGCTTTTCAAAACTTCGCTGGAACTTTTGTGTGCAAACAAACTTCACACCCTTTTTTTATAATGAAGTGATAGGATGGGATATCCTCGAAAATACCTCAATAAACCTGTGATAGTATCTAGTGAGTCCCATAAAATATCTTACGTCTGCTACATCTTTTGCTACTTGCCATTCAAGGATGGCTCTCACTTTCTCTCGGTCTACCATTATGCCTTCTCTCGAAATAACATGTCCAAAATATTGTATTTTATCCTATAATAAATCACATTTACTAAATTTGGCATACAATTGATGCTCACACAGAGCTTGCAACACTATTTCTAGATTTTTTTTGTGTTCTTCCAAGTTTCTTGAATAAAATAGTATGTTGTCTATAAATATTAGTACAAATTTATCGAAAACCTTTGTTGAATATACTATTCATTAAGCACATGAATGTGGCATGGGAATTAGTAAGCCAAAATGGTGATACAATAAACTCATAATGTCCATGCCTCATGTGAAAAGTCATTTTTGGTATATCTTCTTCTTTGATTCTCAGTTGGTGGTATCTACACCTCAAATCAATTTATGAAAGCACAGTCGCTCCCATCACCTGATCGAATAGATCATCTATTCTTGGAAGGGGATAATTATTCTTTACAGTTAGCTGGTTCAATTTCTGGTAGTCTATGCACAGTCGAAACGTTCCATATTTCTTCTTGACAAAAATTACCATTGTACCCGATGGCGACACACTAGGTCTAATATAACCTTTATTAAGAATTTCTTGCATTCGTGTTTTTAGTTCGATCAACTCAGGAACACTCATTTAATAGTGGGGCTTTGATACCAATGCTACTCCCAATATTAATTCTAGGAAAATTCTATTTCTCTTTTTAGGGGTGGTCCAAGGATTTGGTCTCGAAACACATCTAGATAGTCTCTTATAACTTCTAATTCATTTATTATATTCCTTTCCTTCTCCAAGGAATTTTCCTCCACCTAGATGGAAAAATGTTGGCATGCCTTCTTTGTAGCTCTCTTTAATTGGAGGGAAGAAATTTGTGGCACTGATACAGGACTAGGAATACTTATCACCACTTGTACCTCCCCATTTTCAATTGTACAGTTGATAGTTTTATCTAGATAATTTACAATTTCCCTTTGTTTCTCCAACCAATCCATTCCTATTAAAACATCATAAGGGCCCTCCAACCAATCCATTCCTATTAAAACGTCATAAGGGCCCAACAATAGGAGATTTAAATATAAATAGGGTTGTATTCCATTTAAGGTCACTAGGAATTCTTTTACACAATTTACAACCTGTTTCTGACCTTGTAGCTAACTGAACCATCTAGGCATTTTTATAATTCTCAAATTTTAATGGGTGTATATAACTTAAACTACCACTAAGATCTATCAATAAAGAAGTAGGACGGTTAAAAAGGGCACCTTCAATTTCCACCATTGTGGATTGATGTTTCCTAATGTCCATCGAACAATATGTTAATTTGTGATACATTATAAGCCACATAATTAATTGTAAAGGCTTCTTATAGGCATTATAAATTATGCATCAATGGATTTTGTAGGGGAAATTTTATAATAAGCGAGGGTCACCACAACACCAACACTTTAATGGCTCCCTCTCTTTTTCATTTCCTCTCTTAACAACCTCAATTTGTTTAGACCCAACTTGGGGTTGACTTGATGTTTTGGCTTCCTTACTACAATTTATATTGCAATTTCAATTCTAGATGTTCGTTCTTGACTACTTAAAATACCCAACCTTACCACTTTTTCCTACTTTAGTCTCTCAATCTCTTTTCTTATTAGACCATTTTTTCAGATTTTCGTTCTTCTATTTGGCTTGTTGGTTGCATATCTATGCCTTCCTAATCACTTCATCCATGGTTTTCAAGTTATCATACTCAATCCTTTCCTCAATGGAGAGTGGAAGACAACCCAAGAACTATTGTACTTTTTCATTTTACCATCTCCTCCAAAGTAACTTGCCCTAGCTTCAAATTATGGAATTCTTTGGCTTTGTTATCAAAATATCATTTTGTGAGCTATTTTTCCTTAAACAATCATTAGAACTCCTCCAATTCAACCAACCTTTCTTTCAAATTACGAATGAATCTCATCTCTTCCCACTAGAGGGAATCCTTCCCTTGCAACTCATAGGTGGCCAACTTAGCTTTTAACACAATAGAGTAATCATATACTTGGAAATATTGGTTAATATTCAACTGCCAAGCTTTAGTAGCCTCTTCATTTTCCCCATCAAAGGTCAGGGGTCACATCATTGTAATTTCCCCTTGAAGTTATACTTTTTGTTTGTTCACTAATTTAGGTTGCATTTTTAAAGAAATATTCTCTTCTATGCCTTCCAACCCCTCCTAACTTTTTCCTACCCATCCTCCATTTTTTGGAGGTTTCACCATCAATTTCCTCATTTCTAATTGTCCGCATAATCTGAGGGTTTGATGAGTTGACTTTATCTTAATTGTATCAATTGAGTTTGCAAGCTTATCATCATTCCTAACAATTATTTATTGTGTTCTTGCATTTTTTGTCCCAAATGCACATAAATTTCATCTTCAGCCACTTGAGTTCTTCCCTGTGATTCATCCATTGATGTAGTATTAAAGAATTTTAATATTTGACTACAGAAGGTAAGGCTGCCCATGGATATTTGTATTGATAGTTTGTAGCTGGAAGCATGTATTGAGGAGTTGGGGCAGCAAACAGAGTCTGGTTTTTTCGATCCTATTGCAACGTACATGGAAATTTTTTTTCAGTTTGAATGATAGATCAGATTGTCTTTTACACAACCAGACTCGTTATGTGCATGTATGGCTGTCAGCATTTACATTTGTGTCCTGGTTGAAGCACTTTCAAGCAGCATCCTTGTCATAGTTACTTGATTGGTTGATATGGCATTACAACATTAATTGATCTATCAATTTTGCAGCAAAGTGGGTTAGATTTGTACATAATAAGCTGCTCGAGGCAGCATTTCAGTTTTCGGTATTTGTTTATGTATAGGTTGCAGTATGCATATGTTTTGGATTGGTATGAGTTGTTTTGGGTTTGCAGTTGTTTGACTCCACGCCCAATGGATGAGGCACTTGGTCTACGGTGTTCTTGACACCTCCAAGGAGCTGCCATCCCCAATGGAGCCGATGTTAGTTCCAGTCTTCGCAGCCTGTCACCAGAGATCAACATGAGCTCTTACTATGTCTGGTTTTGTTAGATGTTTTGCACATGATGTTCAGCACAAAACATGTCACAAGTGTGTCCATCAGAAGAAAATCGGAAAAATATTTCAAAAGGTATATCACGCTTCCATAACCGGTTTCTAGATTAGAAGATATGATCGAAATGAATGAGTGATTCTTGGTTATGCATGTTTTGAGGTCAGTTGCTACACACAATGACAAGTTTGGTACAAAATCAGTTTGTGAAATAATGGTAAGGAATTTTTCAAAAGTGAAATAATATTTTTTTCATCACATACCAAATAACAAAAACCTCTTTCAGTTTATGCACAGTTGCTACTATGTGGGAAATATACAGTGATATTTGGAGCCTACATTAAAACAAAGCATTTCATATTTTTTACTGTTTTAGTCATTTTAGTGCGGGGCCATTTTAAAACAGATGGAAAGTAATTTTGAAAAAAACAAAGAGGTTTTTGTTAAGCACGAGCCATATAACAAAAAACTCTTTCATTTTATTCACAGGTGTCATGAATTGGGCTATGTGACTAGATCTTTATAGCTCATTTTCACAGATTTAAATTTTTAATGATTTTCTGTTTTAGAGATTATTTTGTGGAATAGATTTCGAGCAACTAGAAACGAATTTCCCAAATTTGAGCGAGATTTTTCTCCAGAATGACCTTATCTACAAAAACCTCTTTCCGTTTTGTAAAAGGTTCTATGGTTTAGGATATAAGAGTTCATCTTCAACACCTATTTTCAGAAATTCGGCCCAAGTTTAATGTAATTGATTCTATTTTGAAGAAAATGGTTGAGCTCAATCCCTTAGTACAAGGATGAGAAAATGTATATATTTTATGAATTTCATAGTGTAGGGGTTGGAATTTGGCAGAAGGTTGGACTCTTGAGAAAGAAAAGAACTTGATTGTACACTCATAATTTCATTTTGGTTAAGGAATTGAGACCAAGATTTGCAGCACTCTTTGGGATCCATGTGGCAATTTGTCTTGGTACAGTGCTTTTCTATGTAATTGTGAATTTTGTTTATGTGTTATGTATGTCATTCTCTATCTTGTTTCTTTTGAACTAAACAAACAAGAGTGTAAGTAGAATCCATTGAAATTGCAGTGCTCTACTTGAAGTTTGCTTTAGTTATTTGATGTTTTCAGCTATTTGGGGAGGATCCATGATTGCTCTTGCCCTCTTCAACACCTCACCTATCTATTCCTTCCATCTCATTCAAATTTAAGTGCCAAAACGATTTCCTACCTTTCCCCATTAAGATCTCTGCAGGTATGAGCCTCAATCCCCGCACCCAAAATTTGCCTTTCCATCTGAGCCAACAAAATCATCATTTTATCAAATCAAATTCTCTTGCACTTATACCTAGCCTAAGATCAGTATTTCTATCAGTCATCTCAAGCCCTCATTGATCATAATTTGTTGAGATTTACCCGGAGAGAGCCCTCTCCTGACCTGGTAGGGCTAGCTACCAGGTTGGGCGTGGTTTTATGTTGGCCCTGGATCCTACCTTTCTAGCCTGAGGTAAATCTAGGCTCTAACAATGTGAATGCACCGTGTTTAACCTTCTGCTGCACGGTTAGGAGGGGGGGCCAGCCCTAGGCACATGGCCCCCACGTGACCATAGTTTTGACATTAAGGCCTTAGTGGCTAAATTAGCGATCCGATAATTTTTTTCAGATTCCAACAAATTTGGTGCTCGGTTAGCGGAATTGGAGGTGAAATTGTGGGTTAGGTGTTGGGGAATTTGTGGTGCAATTAGTGCCAAAACTTGAGAAAAGCATAACTTATGCAGTTTTTGACCAATTTGGGAGAAGGAAGAGGCTATGCAGGAATTTTTGGGTCTTTTGAAGCCATTGGAATAGTTTTTAGAGCTATTTGAGCATTGTAAATGGATGTATTCACAAATTTGAGTATAATGAAAGAGGGCCAAGCCATTGGAAGCTATACCAGGAGAAGTAGCGCAGGAGGGGTGAACTCCTTCATCATGTGCTGATGTGTTATTGTTTATGGTGATGTTTATGTCTGTTACATGTTGTTGTTCAGTGTTTTATTTATGTTAATTTTCTCATGAAATTCACATAAAAACTCATGGTTAAGTTGCAATTTATCTCATAAACCTTCAACACTTTGTTTATATTCTGAATTAGATTTAAGCACAACAAAATTAACTTTACAATTCAGATCAAGTTTGGTATTAGAGCTATTGTTTTACTTGTGCAAGGAGGATTTAACTATTTGTAAGTGAATGTGATGCTTACAAGGTTGAAGCTCAAGACAGGAGAAGGAATGTTTGTGGTGTAGGTCCTCAAATTGGGACAAGGATAAGGAGAGCAAGATTGCCACAATCTCCACCACCAGTTATACCTCAAATTGTAGTTGAAGCTTCAACAAGCATGTCACATGAAGGAGAGCTTGTGAATATGTTAGAGGATGAGAAGGTTTTTAGGAAAGCTTGACATGACAAAGATGGTGAAAGTCCTCTATGAAAGTAGGAATACAAGACTGCAGGGTGAAAGCTCCAAGCCTCCAAAAAGAGAAGGTTCTTCAGGAGGAGGAGGTAATGGAAATGGTGATAAACCACTATCTTCTCCACCATCATCCTCACCACCATCTTCACCTTCATCTTCATCCACTTCCACTACTACAACCCTTACTCAAACTCATGCACATACTTCAAAGGGACATGGTAAAACTCCCTTATTGAAGCTAGATGTAAAATTTGAATTGTTAGTGTCAATCTTTGAAGCCTTCCTCCAGTGATCAAACATGCTCTTACAAAATGATTTTAAGGTGTCATAGTCAAATTTTGTCATTTCAGTGAGTCTTCAAGTAAAATTTGGTCATTAGGTGTTAGGTTTAGGATTTGTTTTCACTTCTTTCAAAGTTGTCCAAATGTCAGTCCATGTCACCATTCAGATGAGTGTACCATCATTCAGAGAGTTTTCATCATCATTTTAGGTTCCAATGGGTCATTTTACACCTCGTTCGTGTTTCAGTTGTACTTGGGTAAGGCTCATTTCCCTCTCTTAGGGTTTTGAAGGTAATTTCTCTTGGATGGTCAAATCATCAACAAAGCTTGCATGCTAATGCTCATACACCTTCCCCTATATTTAATTTACCTTATTAAACACTTCCCATCACTGATATCCCTCAAATCCCTCATTTTCCCACAAACCCTAGTTTCTTGCTACAATTTGACAATTTTCTAGGCTAGGCCTGTGTTTAGCCCTTTTGGACCCCTTACCCTCACTCAATCTTTGAAATTACACTTTCCCTTGCTTCCTAATATCCCTCCCTACTTCCCAAAATTTCCTCAAAAATTTAGAAGCCCCTTATCCCCTTCATTTCACTTCATTTCGACAAATCCCCTGTTCCACACATCGGGATAGGTTTTACTCAAATGATGTTTCTGAGCAAGAACAAATGAATTTGGAAAGAGTGAAAGAGGTTTTTGTCCATAACAGGCCAAGGAAGTAAAAACTCCTTCACTTTTTACATAGGTGTCATGGTTTTAGAGAAATTTCAAAAATACAAGTTGCCTCAGGAGGGTTGCTGCACCTCTGGAGTGACCTTGGGAAAATCAAGATTTCTCCTATCTTGGTTGACTAAATGACTTACTTGATGATTTAAATGATATCTATACAGAGATAGATTTCCAATGAGCTATCATGAGATCAATTTTTAGTTGAGGAATACCTTCAAAAGTTGACTGCAACAACATTCTACATTTAGGCAGCCTCATTTTGCACATTTTGACTAGTCTTGAGAGATTGGACTTTTGACAGGGAAAATGACCCCCAAATTGGAAATTCAAGATGTTCTAGAAAGTAGACTCGATAAGCTTTCCAACGAGCCATCACACACCCACTTTGGACTCCGGTAAGGCCTTCAAAACTAGTCTGCAAAAAGGCGTTGCGCATAGAATTGGCGTTGCACACCTATGGCGGGTTTCCAGTGTAAAATTACACTGGTGTTGCGCATAGAATTGGTGTTGCACACCTATGGTAGGTTTCCAGTGTAAAATTACATTAGCGCTATGCACCTGTTGAAAACACCTCAAAATTGCTATCAAAACACCTCCAAAGCTATTTAATGTTGGTGCCAAGTAAGTTTACCATTCCTCCTTGCTAAGAATGAAGTGTGCTTGATTTCTTGAGTGTGTTTGGCATAATTTCATAGAAAACCCTATTGGCATTGAGATTTCTCTCATAAACCCTAAATAAGCTAACCTACCTCTCATAAGCCACTAAGGGTCATTGGCTGCCTTTCTCCTCCATTTAAACTTGGTTTATCAACTCTTCCTCACTATCCATCACTCATCAAACTTCATTCCATTAAACCCTAATTTCTACATCAAAACCTAGCCCTAATTCCTTATTCCCAAACCCTAACTCCCAAATCCTACATATTCATTACACCTACTTCATTAACAAACCCTAATCTCACATTTGAAAACCCTACTCCCTCCCTCATTTCCCCCATTCCTTCATAAATCCTTTACCCTAATTCCTTCAAACATTCACCCTCGCCTTACATTTCACTTACTTTATATTTCAAAATCTCTTCATACTCATCTGTTTTCACTACAAACTTTATCATCCATCATATTACCAAAAGCATGGAGAAAGATTCAGATTATGAGAGGAAAGAGGAAACTCTCAGTGATTCTTCTAGAGAATCTCATGTACCAAGAAAGCCACACAAAGGGGGAAGGATCATCCGGGAGGAAACTATCAGTCTCATAGAGTTGCTTGCTTGTCCTCTTGCTATATCTTCTTTTAGACATCATTCTTGCTATGAGCTTGCCCGGTTGTTTGTCACCCATCTACATAATGGCCAAGTGAACCTTGCTGGTGTTTCCTTCACCTTGTTACCTACCACTATCTCAGAAGAAACAGGCATTCCAAATGTTGGTGAACAGTGGAACAAAGGACAGTATGTTGACATTGTAATGAAGAGGCTTAAGGCTAAGTTGAAAAAGGGCCTTAAGAAAGAAAAAAGAGCATGATAAACTCAAAGATCTTGGCTGAAGCATCATTGGCCCATCAAAGCACCTAACAAGGATCACTCATGCCAAATTTCAAGAAATTTGGAGCAATTTTTGTCATTTTTGAAATTTTTAATGTGAAAAACAGTCTTTTCCAATAGCTGCACAGTGCCTTTTGTTGGGGGCATCCATTTGCAAAAAAGTTTATATTTTTGGAATCAACAGGGAAAAATATGCATGCTCAGAAATGGCTGAGAAATTTGGACAAGTTCTGGGTCTCCAAAAGGGCAAAAAACACCCAAAAAGTGCCCTCTCTGCCACTTTTTTGCCACACAGGAAGTAGTCTTGGGAGATTCCATTTTTGGAGGGGCAAATGGACTCCAAATCCAAAAATTCAAGTTTTCCCAGAAAGTAGACTCACCAAGCTTTCCAATGAGTTATTCTACACCTAATTTAGACTTCGGGAGGCCTTCCAAAAGTGGCCTAGAAAAAGCATTGCGCATAGGATCAGTGGCGTTGCGCATAGGAGGAATTTTGCCAGTTTTGCCTGATTTTCCAGAATTTCACCCAGTTTGACTATCAGTTGACTTTTTCTCTTCTCCTTGGTAAATTTGTAATGGTAAATCATGTAAGATGATGTAAATTTGATGAAAAATGACTTCAGAGAGTAGATACATCAGTTAGAAGTAGTTTGAGGTTGAATGAATCAGTTTCCATAATTTTAGAGGCAAGTTGTTCCACTACCTATTTTCTAGTTCCTAATTTAGATGTTGTTGAAACAGCTCCCTGACTCATGGATTCAACCCTTGATGGCTAGAATAGGTGGTTTGTTGCCTATATTGTGTACTTTCAGAGTCATTTGTTGAGTTTGGGCTCTTGTGGATGTTTTGAGCTTTCATTGTAAATCACTTATGCAGTTTGGCAAGGAAATGAACCAGGGTTTTGTAGCATTTTGTGGGATTCTTGTGGTAATGTGTCTTGGCATTGTTTCTTCCTTTTTTATTTAGTTTCCCTTATGTGTATATGTGCCAACATATATTTCTTTCTTCATAACTAAATGAATCAAGATAAATAGGTGGAATTCATTGATATTCAATGCTCTGCCTTGAGGATACATTTATTTTTTAATGTTTTCTGCCGTTTGAAGAGGACCCATGAGCTTTGCATGCCCTCACCAACTCCTCACTGGTCTTAGACTTACCATCACACCCAATTCAAAGTGCCAAAACACTTACCTACCTCGCCCCACAAAACCTCCTGCAAATTCGAGTTGATTTCCCACACCCAAAACTGCGTTCTTCATTTGATCCAGCAACCAACCATCAAAATCAAACAAAATCCTCTGACCTAATATACCTAGCCTAAAATCAGCAATTATTTTCAGTCATCTCAAGCCCTAGTTGTCATATTCTAATTGAGATTAACAACGAGAGAGCCCTCTCCCGACTTGGTAGGGCTAGCTACTAGGTTAAGCGTGGTTTGATGTTACCCTAGACCTGCCTTCCTTCAGCCTAAGGTAGATCCAGGCACTAACATGAATTACTAATGTATAATGGTGAAGTGAATGCAGAAAATATTGACAATTGGGTTCATCAACTTGAGGTCTACTGCAGGATTCAAAACCTTCAAGATGATGACACAAATATTCAGCTAGCTTCCTTGAGACTGTAGGGTGAAACATTAATATGGTGGGAAGCCAAGACACAAGATGAGATGAAAAAACATGGTAAGATTTCAATCTCTTGGTCTGATTTTATTGTTGCAATTAAAAGACAATTTTACCCTCTAGCATATATGCAAAAAGCCATAATGGACTGGCAAAATTTTAGACAACTAAAGGGTCAAAGTGTGCAAAGTTACACCCAAGAGTTTAGAAGAAGGTCTTTGATATTAGGTGTAGATTTGCAGTCACAAGACACTTTGTTGAAGTATATTGGGGGTTTACACAACTATTTGAGGCATACTATCCTTATGTTTAATCCTACTAGTTTAGATGAGGTTTGTGTGTAGGCCACACATCTTGAATCAAGAGGGAAAAACATTCCACAAGAGGGCAACAAGAAGCCTTTCAAAAGTGGAGACAAAGGAAAGAGTTTTAAAGGGAAAGGAAAGAAAAATGCAGCCATTAAGAAGGAAGGAGAGAAACTAACATGCAAGCATTGTTCCAAGGAGGGTCACGATGAAGCTCATTGTTGGAAGCTTCATCCTGAGATGAAACCAAAGAAATTCAACAACAAGGGAAAGAAAAAGATAGTTGCAACCATTCAACAGGATTTGGGATCCGATTTGGGTGATGAAACTAAAATCACAACCATGCGGATAAAAGATGAGGACTCCATTGCTAGCAATAGTAGTTCAAATTTACATAATGAAACTCCAAATAAAAAAAAAAGGGATATAACTTTTAAACATAAGGGTAATCTCAAAACATAGCAAAATTGATACTCTTTTTGATAGTGGGTCTCAAGCCAATCTCATCTCTAAAAACATTATCAAAATTTTAAACTTGGAAACCATTCCACATCATAAGCCATATACATTAGGATGGGTGTGTATGGGAAGCCCATATCTCTATGACATAAAAGCTATCTTCTGTAGATATGAAAACAAATACCATTTGTTCAAAGATGGAGTAGAATACATTGTAAGAGCCCATAGAAAGAAACTAAATCTTTCACTTGTAAATGTGGGGCAGATGAAAATACTAGTGAATTCTAGCAAGAATTTTGTGCTTCTAATGATCAAACCCAAGAATGATGTTGATAATGAAGCTTTTCAAGGTTGTGACTCAAGATTGAAATCTGAATTGGTTGATGTTGTTAACCAATATGATGAGATGTTTCAGGAACCGAAAGGATTGCCTCCCAAGAGAGGAATCCAACATGAAATATAGTTGCAACAAGATTGTCCTCTTCCTAACATTGGCATGTACATGATGTCAGTGATGGAAAGTGCAGAAATTAAAAAGAAAATTCAAGAGTTGTTGGACAAAGGGATCATTAGGCCAAGTTCTTCACCATGTGGGTCACCTATTGTTTTGGTGCCAAAGAAGGATGGAACATGGCACATGTGTGTGGACTTTTGTGCATTGAACAAGATTACGGTAAAGAACCATTATGCACTACCTAGAATAGAGGATGTGAAAATTCCTAAATCCAACACATCAGAAACCCCTACTGCAATTTCTAGTTTACTATCTCCTTCTTGTTCTTTACCTTAAAAAGTTATTTAATTGCATAAACATTGAAGTAAACACAAATGCAGCCCTCACAAACATACAGATCATGCACTGAAGTAAACATAAACAATAACACAAGGGATACTGTTATTTTTGGACAATCGTCCCCGAAAAAACCAAATTAGGGAAAACCCAACAGAGAATTTCCTTGGTAGTAGTACCTCTCTCCAGAGACAGATATTCCAGAAAATCAACAACTGGATGATCAACCCCATAATGACTCTAACCGTTCCTTGTGCTGAATAGCGAAATCTGCTCCAATCATTGCTCTGGAACTACATCACCCTCTCCTGGATGAGCTGCTCTCAGTATACCCCACATAATCTTCCCAACGCTGCCTCTAAAGCCCTATGTGTCCTCTGCGTCGGCCTCTATGACTTCTGCATCACAGTCTACGACCCTCTACATCCTCTACGCTGCCTCCTTCAGCCTCTGTGTCAACCCTTCTTGGGACTGCGCCGTCTCTCTCAGCACTTCACTGCCTCTCTGTTATGTATTCTTCAGCCTTGGATGTAAAATCCATTGCTAAACTACCCCTCGCTGCAACTAATCACTAACTCAATTTCCTCAGCAAACCTCACCCTAGAAAATCGAATTATTGATCTCTCTCAGTGTGTCTCCAACTGACCCTCAAGCTTCCTCTTATACTTTTTCTGTTGACAATTCAACAAGCGAGATTAAGTCCCTAATCAACAACTAATATTAGAACTGACTTGATCTTCATCACTTAGAACTTTCTCACCCATTTTATATTAATGCACATTAATATTTTTATTTTCATAAGTTTAGACTTAGGGACCCATTAAAAATATTAATTATTTTAATATCTCTTCATCCGAGTGGAATTTCTCCAAACTATTTCTGGGTCTTGGATATCTCATGTGCCTTAGCCTCTCCGCCAAATTTAATGGCTAAAGAACATCCAATGCTACCAAAAATCAACACTCCCTCTTAGCGAGGAATGTGCTCTAATAATGCTTCACAATAGAAGCATCACACTGATCCTTTGCATCGGTCCTCTGTTCTGATGCTTGGCCCACTTCCCTACATCCACTGCACTGCTGCCCATGACACTGTCACTGTCACTACTACATCTATACTGCAGCTCCCTCTTAACATGCTGCATCATGCTGCCCATAGCACTGCCAGTGCTAACTACTGCACTGCAACTTAGTTACCGAGAAATAAGTAACTGAATTCACCCAAACACTGACATCCTGGTCAGTCTGGAAGCCTCGTGATGGTGAATCTACCTATGTTGCTATCCTGTGCTCCCTATGCTCCCTTTGGGCTACTGCAACCTCTTCTGTGCCTCTCGCACTGCTGCAAGCTCCACTGCACTCTAGCATTGCCTTGCCACTCCATCACACCTTGATCCACCCATCACCTATCATCATGCTACTATCTTTAAGGGCTCCTATAGCCGGATGTGATCCAAGAGTTTGGGCACCTCAAGGATCCTGCCCCTTTTTCTATATTCCTCTTGACTGCAACTCAATGTCTCCCCATCTCTTCTCTAGAGGTGCATGAGCACTCATGGCATAATTTTCATCAGTATTGACATACTTCTCTACCTTTGTTAGAGCAGCCTTTGAGTCAGAAGCTTCTCCCTTTCCTTTCTTCCTGGGTCACTGAGAGGCATAATGTCCCAACTCGCCACAGTTGAAGCACTTGACCTTGGAGATATCTTTCTTCTTCCTCTTTTGAACCCCCTGTTGTCCCGTAGATGCTAGAGTTGTATCCTCCTCCTCCTCTTTCTTGATTTGAACTCCCTTACCACTACTCCCCGCCTTGGTCAATCTCTTGATATCTTCCTATCAAAGAGATGCACACATCTCCTCCCAACTAGGGAGAGTCGCTCTGCCTAAAATTCTTTGGAAAAACATCTCCCAGTCCTCAAAGACTGCATTCAGAGCAATCCTGACCATGAACTCTGGATCTGGTGTAGAACCCACAGAAGTAAGCTGGTAGCGAATTCCTTGCAACCTATGAAGGAACACATCTATCTCCTCTCCTTTCTGCATCTGATATGACCTTAGGTGATTTTCCAATAACATCTTTCACTGCACAGAAGAGCCCTGGTATAAGGTGGTCAACATTTGTCACATCTCCCTTGTTGTGTTCTTCTCAGCAATACATGGTATGACATGATCCTTGACCCCATCTAGGATCATGCATTTCACCTTCGCCTCGGCCTCCTTATACTTATCATTTTCATTAGGGTCAGCGAGATAACTACAGTTTTCAAGGCATAGTCCTTGATGCGATGTTTATCCAGGATTTCCAGGATCCTGGCCTTCCAGATGACAAAATTGGAAGCCCCGTCCAATCTTTCCTGATCCCTCAATTTGTTTACTACCATCTCTTCTCCTCTTCTCTAAACTTCCTCTAAGTCCTGATTTCCCACTCGGAAATCCTCTGGCCAACTGTCGAATCACTCCTCTCCAATCCTCCTTTGCCGCTGCAACCTGGATCTAGATTTCTTGGCTAGAAATCCGTCGAGGTAGTGCTTCACTTTACCTTGGTTCAGTCTCCTTAGGCATTGTTTTGCACTCACAAAAACAACATCCCACCAAGTCCACAATTCAAAATCTTCTCAGCTCCCTTAGCCCTGACAATTGAAGAATTTGATCCCTTCTAGCTCTGCGCAATCACAATAGAGCTGGATCAACTCCTCCTGGCCATTGCGTCAATCCTTCCTGGTTGAGAAAGATGACTTGGCGCTGCGTAGGTCTGATATGTCCCCCCTCTTCCTATGCATTGTCCTATATAGATGACGTAACTACTGCGTAGTCTCCTCCCAGCCACTGCGCCACATTCAACTAGCTCAGAGTGGTGATGCAGGCACTATGTGAGCCTCTGTGTCACCGTATCTACACTGCGTCCCTCCTCCTTCTGCATCTCTAGCTCTAGAACAATGTTGTCTCTCAGGAAAGCTGCTTCTTTGCTACAAATTCTAATATTTTCTCAGCTAGTGTCTTCAGTCGCCTCTAATCTGCAATCCCTTTGATACCATGTGAAAATTCTTGAGTCTAACATGTTAGAAACCCCTAGTGCAATTTTTGGTTTACTATCTCCTACTTGTTCTTTACATTAACAAGTTATTTAAATGCATAAACATCGAAGTAAACACAAATGCAACCTTCACAAATATATAGATCATGCAATGAAGTAAACAACAACAATAACACAAGGGACATCGTTATTTTTTGAAAATCGTCCACCCAATGTGAGAAAACTGGTGCAACAGATATGAGGGTTTTATTATTAAGCATATTCTTGAATACAACTAGGGTCCCATAATTGTCTCACCCAATAGAGAATTTCCTTGGCAATAGTACCTCTCTCTAGAGACAGATATTCCTGCAAATCAATAACCGAATGATCAACCCCACAGTGACTCTGACTGTTCCTTGTGATGGATAATGCAAGATGCTCCAAGCACTGCTATGGAACTGCGTCACTCTTTAGGAACTGCGTAACCCTCTCCCAGATGATTTGATCTCAGTCTGCCCCACAGAATCTTCCCAACGCTGCCTCTAAAGCCCTCTGCGTCTTTTGCGTTAGCCTCTACGGTTTCTATGTCAACCTCTGCGTCAACCGTTCTTGGGCCTGTGCTGTCTCTCTTGGCACTTTACTGCCACTCTACTATTTATTCTTTAGCCTTGGATGAAAATCCCTTGCTGAACTGCCCCTCGCTTCAATTGATCACTAACTCGATTTCCTCAGCAAACCTTGCCCCAGAAAATCGAATTCTTGATCTCTCTCGGTGTGTCTCCAACTGAACCTCAACCCTCCTCTTATACTTTTACTGTTGACGATTCAACGGCTGAGATTAAGTCCCTAATCAATGGCTAAGATTAGAACTGGCTTGATCTTCGTCACTTAGAACTTTCTCACCCATTTTATATTAATACACATTAATATTTTTATTTTCCTAAGTTTAGACTTAGGGACCCATTAAAAATATTAATTATTTTAATATCTCTTCATTCGGGTGGAATTTCTCCAAACTATTTCTAGGTCTTGGAGATCTCATGTGCCTTAGCCTCTACATCAAATTTCATGGTTAGAGCACATCCGATGCTACCAAAAATCAACAGATGATATACTTGATCAATTGAAAGATGAAAATTATTTTACTAAGTTGGACTTAAGGAGTGGCTACCATCAAATTAGAATTGTTGAAGGAGACATTTGGAAGACAACATTCAAGAGAAAACAAGGTTTGTTCGAATGGCTAGTTACACCTTTTTGTTTATGTAATGCTCCTGCTACCCTTCATGTGTGTGATGAATGATGTATTGAGGCCATTTCTTGATGAGTTCATTATAGTCTACTTAGATGACATCTTAATTTTCAGTAAATCTGGTGATGAACATGTCATGCATGTGAGAAAAGTACTTGATGTCTTAAAGAAAGAACAATTGTATTTAAAGATGTCAAAGTGTGAGTTTGGAAAAACTTCTTTAGTGTATTTGGGTCATATTGTTGGAAGAGGCGAATTGAAAATAGATCCCTCCAAGGTTGATGTCATTTTGAATTGGCTAAAGCCCAAGAATTAGGGGATTTTTGAGGTCTAAAATGGGCTTCCTAAGAAAATTATAGAATAAAACAATGTAAACTTTGAAACAGGAACTATAAACTCAAAACGGGAACTCTGGCCAAAAAACCCCAAAAAACCATCAAAAACAGTGCTCAAAATGAAAAGTGTGTATACTGGAATGATGTTTTTATTTTTTAGGCGTCAATTTTGAACATGTTTTAAAATTGGCAGTGACTACAAAATTTACTATGAAATTTTCGTGCAAAATATAGCTTCAAAATGAAAGTGATGACACTGGAACAATGATTTTTTTTTTAGGGTCAATTTTCAAAATTTTAAAAAAATGCTAATAAAACCAAATTTTTATGTGTCAAACAAAGTTGTTTATGCGGGAAAAAACACACTAATGTTTTTGGTAGAATATCATTTTTCTTTCCTAAGTATAAATTTAACATGTTTTCAACCATAACATGCTAGATACAAAAAAAATTGAAATTTTTTCAACTATAAAATTAAAAAACCATGACATTATGAACAAATTACATCACTAAATGCATTCAAAAGTCATTATTTGTATATTGAATAAAACATATTTTATATCTCTAATTTAATATTGCATTGTAGATATTTTAAACAATAAAATTTATCATAATTAAGACATATAATCCAACAACATAAAAATGCCTCATAACTTCTCATTTAACATCATATGGAAAACATTAATTTTATTTGAAGATACGATGCATACATCAGTTATATAAACTGTCTTAAACAATTATTCAAAATCACTCATGTTTTCTGGCACACCATCAGAATTCACATCTTCAGATGAGTGACTGGATGCTGAAGAAGATGTTCCATATTCTTCTCTTTCATCAACTAGTGCCCCATCTGAGTCCACATGCATGCCCAACATTTCAGGTTTCAAAATTCTTCTAGATCTATGACTGGTTTCAGGTGACTCCCATGTCAACACTGTTCCTTCTGGTAACAACTTTTTCAGAATCTCTATCGTCTTGAAGCGAAGAGTTCCTCTCTTTGTTAAATTGAAGTCATAAACAAGTATGTCTACATCCTCCAATTTTAATATGTTTGTGCGGCGACGATTTACATTTGTACCCTTTCTTTTTCTTTTTCCACCATTTTTTTTGTCAACTACCATCTCTGGCTTATACACACCATTGAATGGGTGTGTATTTGTGGCATACCAATGTACTTCAACACTTGTAACATCCTCATTTTCTGTAAAGACCTTTATAACTTTAGCAACCCAAAATGGATAGCCATTGGGATCTCCATCTGCTAGCACTGCAATCATGCAACCCTCCTTAATATCATGTACTGAACCCTATAAAGGTCTTCCATGGCTTCACGTTGTGCACGAGATCTTCTGGAACCAATATACATCTCTCTTTCCGCTGCCTGTGAAGAATTAATAATACCTTGAGATTGTTGCTGTTCAACAATGTTTACTTCCTCATGTTCATTCGACACATTTTGTGGCCAAATAAATGGATTTTTCAAAGGTATATCTTCATTTATTGTTGTCGAAATGATATCATTTTGATTATTGAAAAACGACTCCCACCAAACTGAATCAGCAATGTCAAAGTACTCATATGTATATCTAATACATTTTTTAATTTCTTCCAGGCAATCAGAATAATTTATAGCCCTGTTCTGTCTACGTGCATTCTGAACTTCACCAACTAATTGTAATAACAATATTTTTGATGCAAATATTGGATGATCTGGAATGAACTTCAAAAATTGCAATCCTGATGACGGTGCCCATTCTATAGTAGTTGAATACTTCTTGCCCCATATTAGTGTTTTCCCATCAATTTTTTTGATACGAAATTGATGTTGGAAGCTAATGTCATTAAGTTGTTCAATGCATTTCCCCTCACCATATGATCCCAGAATAAACCTTCGCATGTCAACAGTTTCTTCCAACACATCAAAAGTAGGCTCTGGCATGAATGATTTCTTAATACATTCAATTAGTGATGGCAAGCTCCCAACTTCCTTCCTCCTCAATGTGACTAAAAAACGATTGAACATCTGATCAATATGGTCATGAGTGTGCCCAACAAGAAGGAAACCAACCTTTACCTTTTGAAAAATTCCCAATTCAACAAGCATGTTTAGATATCCAAAAACAACCTGATTTTTGTTTTCACGGCAAGTGTTGTCCAATTGTAGATACAAAACTTCAGGAAGATTACCAGACCAAATCACATCATGAATTATGGTTATGGTCAGATTTGCATCATTATTAATATTTGGAGCTGTGAAGTACACCCTTGGCAACATTTTCCCATTGAAGACCATACAACCAACCAAGTGAAATTGAATAAATTTTTCCTCCTGTAAATTTTTGGGTGTGCGAACAAAATGTGGTAAAAGTGTTTTCTTCTGGTCCATACCATCAATTATCAAACCCAAATATTTATTCGGATTATCATAACACTTATTTCGATGCTTGTACAACTTCTTCCTTTCGTTTGTTTGTTGTTCGCGATGCTCCTGAAGTTGTTTGACAATTAAATCTACACAACATAAAAGAGATTCATTAAGAAATATGTTTTCATAGTTGATGACTATACAATTTTAAAAGTTAAAGTTATGAACGCTTACCTCTTTCTGAGCCTTCACATTTGTCCCTTTTTATTTAAGAGAAGCACATGTACTGCAAATCCCCATCCTTGTCTTCTTAGGAATACAAACATTGTTGAATTCTTTCTTCCATACCTTCACAAAATATTGATATGTAATAAACTGACCATGTCCCTCAACACCTTCTGCATATTCTTTGTATAAGTTGTAGATTTCTCATCTTGAAAAATTATCTGGAATATGTATTGTCTCTCTATTTGGCATACACTCTCCATGCTTTGAAAAGAAATCTTTCATCCATGACATTGCAGTATTTGATAATGGACCAAACTGTCTTTTATGACGTACTTCTGAATAAAATGTGTGATCCTTTTCCAAATTTTCTTGAATTCTCGAGAGACGAAAAATTCCCAATCGAATGAAACATTTTGAAACCTTTTCTACAGATAAAAAAAGTCCCAATATGATAATCATAACCTGACAATGAAGATTGAATGCACCCAACTAAATATGAATTTTGCATGCTTTTATTCATTGACAAATATCTCTTCCTGCTTTCTAATGCAAATTTGAAATCCATATGTTTCAAGCAATCTTTTTGGCAACATTCACTTGAAATGAGAGCATTGATAGAACTTCTTCTCGTCAGATATTCTACTCTACCCCTTGTATAACTAGAACAACTTGCATTGATACGAAAAGGTCTGCTCCTACTCCTTGATACAATATTTCTTGGCAACATCTCCATCACTTGATCATCATTTGTATAAGGCTTTTCATCATCATTAAGAGGAATGTTATCCACACTATGATCAGCTCTGCTTTTCAAATATTGACTTGGAGGATATTCTTCATCTTCCGCTTCTTCAGTGCTACTGTCGTAGTCCTTAGAATTTGGACTGAATGGAAAATCTGGCTCGATGTTTAATGGATATTCTTGCTCATATGCATTGCCAGTGCTACTCTCATAGTCCAAAGAATTAGGACTACGTTGAAAATGTGACTGTTTACTTATTGAAGATGCTACATCCCATCCTTTGTCACTGCTACCTTTATACTCATTAGAATTAGGACTAAGTGCATCATCCTGTCCTTCATCACTGCTGCTCTCATAGTCCTTAGAATTAGGACTAAGAGGACATAGTGACACTCCATTCTTTTGAAATTCATCATCACGCTCTTCATAACTATTGCTCTCATAGTCCGCAGAATTAGGACTAAGTGGACACTATGGTACTCCAATCTTTTGAAATTCATCATCCCACTCTTCATCACTGCTGCTCTCATAGTCCTTAGAATTTGGACTAACTGGACACCGTGACACTCCATACTTTTGAAAATCAACATCATGCTTTTCATCACTACTGCTCTCATAGTCCTTAGAATTAGGACTAAGTGGACACTTTGACACTCCATACTTTTGAAAATCAACATCATGCTTTTCATCATTGTTGCTCTCATAGTCTTCAGAATTAGGACTAAGTGGACACCGTGACACTCCATTCTTTTGAAATTTGCCATCATGCACTTCAAAACTGCTGCTCTCATAGTCCTCAGAATTAGGACTAAGTGGACACTGTGACACTCCATTCTTTTGAACTTCACCTTCATGCTCTTCAAAACCGCTACTCTCATAGTCCTCAGAATTAGGACTAAGTGGACACCGTGACACTCCCTTCTTTTGAACTTCACCACCATGCTCTTCAAAACTGCTGCTCTCATAGTCCTCAGAATTAGGACTAAGTGGACACCGTGACACTCCCTTATTTTGAACTTCACCATCATGCTCTTCAAAACTGCTGCTCTCATAGTCCTCAGAATTAGGACTAAGTGGACACCGTGACACTCCATTCATTTGAACTTCACCATCATGCTCTTCAAAACTGCTGCTCTCATAGTCCTCAGAATTAGGACTAAGTGGACACCGTGACCCTCCATTCTTTTGAACTTCACCATCATTCTCTTCAAAACTTCTACTCTCATAGTCCTCAGAATTAGGACTAAGTGGACATCGTGGCACTCTGTTCTTTTGAACTTCACCATCATGCTCTTCATCACTGCGGCTTTCATAGTCCTTAGAAGTAGGACTAAGTGGAATCTGTGACTCTTTATTTATTTGAAATTATCCATCCCCTCTTTCATCAGTGCTGCTCTCATAGTCCTTAGAATCAGGACTAAGTGGAAGAATTGACTTTCTATTCATAGTGGAATAATTCCCGCTATATTCATCAATATGAATAGAGTTGTTACGCGATGAAGAAGTTGATGGTGTATAAATCGAAAATTCACTATTAGAACAATCCATCCCTTTCAAATAGAAGATGTTGAATGATACAAATGGAGAGTCTCCTAAAGATATTATATAGCTTAAAGAATGAAATTTTCCCTCCAAAAAGTTTCACGAAAATATTTCCCTCCAAATAGGCTGTTAAATTTATTTACCTTCATTACTTTGTTCTACAATTTATTGAAAAATGTAAACTAAATTTTTTTATGAAATCATAATTAAAATTGTACACTACAACTTCTACATTAATTATTATAATAGTTAAACCATATAATATTCGCTTTCCAATACTACAATATTCACTTTATAATATTTTAAAACAAATTATCCCACATTCAACCCGTTGTAAAACAAATCTATAATATTAACTTTATAATAATGTAAAACAAATTATCCCATATTAACCGTACAGTAAAACATCTCCGTAACTTCACTTACATATTAAAATTTCAGTATCACTATTACTCACATCACATCCAGGCTTTCTGAAAATCGTTGAAAGACTCGTGAATTTGTGGAGTAGCTAAATCGCTATCAACAACATATTCAACGAAGAATTCTCGCAATTAAAAGGTAAGTTAAACTTTTTTCCTTGAAAACTTTTATATTAAATTAGTTTAATGAAAAATATTTTTTTTTTTAAATTAATAATTTTCCTGAGCCAAAATAACAATTACATCCATCGTGAGCATGGTGGGCCCGGTCAACCTCATTTTCTTAATACCCGTGGGTGCGCCCCACCCCCTCACCCGCGCGCCCGCCAGCCCGGCCCCTCCGGGTGCCCTACCAGTCCCCCTCCTCACCCGCCTGCCCGGCCCGGGCGCCCTCACCCAGCCGACCCACCGACCCCCCCTCACCCGCCCGCCCGCCCGGGGGCTCTCCCCGGCCCCACCCCTCAGGGCGGCACGCCCCCACTCACCCGCCTGCTCGGCCCCGGCGCCCTCACCCGCCACCCCTCCCGGCGCCCTCACCCCCCCCCCCCCAGCACCCGGCCCAGGGGCCCTCACTCGCCCGCCCCACCCACCCCCCCCCCCCCCCCTCACCCACCCGCCCACCCGGCCTGGGCACCCTCACCCACCCCCAGCGCCCTCACCCGCCCGCCCGACCCGAGCGCCCTCGCCCGCCCGCCCTCCCCACCCTTCGGGCGCCCTCACCCGCCCCCCCGCCCGCCTCACCTGAACCCCCCTCCGCCCAGGCGCCCACCCACCCACCCTCCGCCCTCAGCCCCATCCACCCTCCCTCGCCCCCACGAGCGGGGCTCGTGCAGGCGCCACCCAGGCCGTCCGCGCCCCCACCCGGCAGGTAGGGCTATTCCGGGAATCGCCCTGCCTTCCCAGCGGGGGCGCGGGCAGCCCGGGTGGCGCCTGCACGAGGGCGTCGGGCAGGGCAATTCCTGGAATCGCCCTGCCTGCCGGGTGGGGGGCGCGGGCGGCCCGGGTGGGACCTGCATGAGGGAGGGTGCCCTCGTTCAAGGGCCACTCAGGCCGCCCGCGCCCTCACCCGGCAGGCAGGGCGATTGCGGGAATCACCCTGCCTACCGGGCGGGGGCGCGAGCGGCCCGGGTGGCGCCTGCACGAGGGAGGGCGGGCCGCCCGCGCCCCCGCCTGGCAGGCAGGGCGATTCCCGGAATCGCCCTCCCTACCGGGCAGGGGCGCGAGCGGCCCGAGTGGCACCTGCACGAGGGAGGGCGCCCTCGTGCAGGCTCCACCCGGCTCACCCGCGCCCCTGCCCAGTAGGGAGGGCGATTCCTGGAATCGCCCTCCCTGCCAGGCAGGGGCGCGGGCGAGCTGGGTGGAGCCTGCACGAGGGAGGGTGTAAGGCCTTCAGAGATGTGCGACGCGGTTGGGCGCGGGCGACCCGGGCGCGTGCATGGGCAAACGCGGTTGTGTGACGGACGATCGTGCACGACGGTGCGATGACCAATTGTGCGAGCTGCGGTTGCGACGACAAGCTTGGGACGAACATGCGACAATAATAGAAGTGCGATAGCATTTATATGGCGATTGGAGCGTGGAGCGATGTGTTTAAAGAGCGATCACACTTGGAGCGAAGGCCGACCATAACAAGGGGCTCTTTGCGGTGAAGTGTGGGCGTTGGGGGGTCGGCTGGGCGAGCCACCACCCACACTTGCGATGGATATAAGTAAAGTGCGTTGAAGAGCATTCCTCATCACATTCGACATCACACATACGCACTCCTCTCTTGGAGTCTAGTCTTGTGTGCAGATTTGAGGAGGATGAGCGCATAGCTCATGCGCTCCTATGGTAAGTCGCACTTGGTGAAGAGCTCTTGGTGGAGAGGTGAATGCGTTGGGCAAGGCGTGCCCGAGGTGATCGCGCGGAGGTGTTTGTGCGACGACTTGGCGTGGGTGTCTTGGCGACTCGGGTGAGCGCCCGCCCACCGTGTAAGTGTGCACGAAGGTGAGACGGAGGTTGGAACTGGAGGTCGTAGAGTTGGATAGGCGGTACTATGTGATGTTCACACGATTTGGGCATTTGTCAAGAGTTGGCAAGTGGGACTGCGTGTGGGCAGGTGTACACGGTTTGGGCATTTGCGACCAAATGAAGAGCGAACCGGCAAAGACATGCGACGAGGTGAACGACGGGTTGGAGAGTCGTGCAGCGACCATGCGGAGGTGCCGACGAGCTGGGAAACCGAGTTTGCCGAAGTTGGAAATTTGGCTAAGTATAATTTGGGGTTTCCCAAGGACTTAGTCTGTACATTGTAAAAGTGAAGATTGTATAATATATTGATTCGGGCAGACTCATATTACAGGGAGTTGCCCCTCCCTTTATACTGTTGTGCATTTCTCTTGGTTAATGCTGTTGATAATGAATGTGTATGGGTGTTCATTGGTATAAAGGATAAACATAATAATACTTGGTAACGAAAATAAAACTAAGTATGGAATGTTAAGGCGTAGTCTACAATCGTAAGTATTGGTGAAAAGAAAATGGTTGGTAGTGCCGCACCTCACTATAAGCGGTTGGAAGACTACCGCAGGTGTAGGGGCGTGACAGAGGGCGCCCTTGTGCAGGCGCCACCCGGGCCGCCCGCGCCCCCGCCCGGCAGGCAGGGCGATTCACGAAATCGCCCTACCTACCGGGCGCGGGCACGGGCGACCCAGGTGGGGCCTGCACGAGGGAGGGCGCCCTCGTGTAGGCGCCACCCGGGCCGCCCGCGTCCTCGCCCGGCAGGCAGGGCGATTCTCGCGCCCCCGCCCGGCAGGCAGGGTGATTCCGGGAATCGCCCTGCCTGCCGGGCGGGGGTGCGGGCAGCCCGGGTGGCGCCTGCACGAGGGAGGGCACCCTCGTGCAGGCGCCACCCGCGCCCCCGCCCGGCAGGCAGGGCGATTCCCGAAATCGCCCTGCCTGCCGGCGGGGGCGCGAGCGGCTCGGGTGGCGCCTGCACGAGGGAGGGCGCCCTCGTGCAGGTGCCACCCGTGCCCTCGCCCGACAGGCAGGGCGATTCCCGGAATCGCCCTGCCTACTGGGTGGGGGCGCGAGCGGCCCAAGTGACGCCTGCACGAGGGGCGTTGTCACGCCCCTACACCTGCGGTAGTCTTTCAACCGCTTATAGCGAGGTGCGGCACCACCGAACACTTTCTTTTCACCAATACTTATGTTCGTGGACTACGCCTAATTCACTTTCTCCTACTTAGTTTGTGTTTCGCAACCAAGTATTATTATGTGTTTAGCCTTTATACCAATGAACACCCATACTCATTCATTATCAACAGCAATTATAAACAAAGACAATTGCACAGTATAAAGGGGAGGGGCAACTCCCTGCAATATGAGTCTGCCCGAATCAATATATTATATAATCATCACTTTTACAATGTACAAGCTAAATCTTGGGAAACCCCAAATTTACACTTAGTCAATTTTCACAACTTCGGCAAACTCGGTTGCCCAGCTCGTCGGCACCTCCGCACGGTCACTGCACGACTCTCCAACCCATCGTTCACCTCGTCGCACGTCTTCGTCGGTTCGCTCTTCGTTTGGTTGCAAACACCCAAACCGTGTACACCCACCCACACGCAATCCCACTTGCCAACCTTGACAAATGCCCAAATCGTGTAAACATCACGTAGTACCGCCTGCCCAACTCTACGACCTCCGGTTCCAACCTTCGTCTCACCTTCGTGCACACTTGCACGGTGGGCGGGCGCTCACCCGAGTCACCAAGACACCCACGCCAAGTCGTTGCACAAAACGGGTGCCACACGTTCACCGTGCATGCCTCACCCGATCACCGGGCGCACCTTCACCTGCACCTTCGCCCAACACCAAGTGCAATGTTCTTCCACCGTGCGATCAGCCCAAGAATGGGCACATAAGAACTGCACCTTCTCCTCTTGTCTTTGCGCACTCTTCACTTGTGCGAAGATGAGAAGTGATCTGCGATGATGCCAAATGCTCTTCAAACGCACTTTACTTATATCCATCGCAAGTGTGGGTGGTGGCTCGCCCAGCCGACCACCCAACGCCCACACTTCACTGCAAAGAGCCCCTTGTTATGGTCAGGCTTCGCTCCAAGTGTGGTCGGTCTTTAAACAAATCGCTCCACGCTCCAATTGCCATATAAATGCTACTGCACTTCTATTATTGTCGCATGTTCGTCGCAAGCTTGTCGTCGCAACCGCAGCTCGCCCGTGTGCGCGCGCCCGGGTCGTGCAGCCCAACTCGCCATGCACGCCCGCATGCATGTGCCCGATTCGCCCGTGCACCCGAGAACCTTACATCCTCCTCCACCTAAAATCATTGTCGTCCGCGACAACATACCATCCTGGTAGCCATCCACCAAGATGATCAATATCCATGATGTCAACTCCTCCACATACTGCAAACATCCCTGTAACATATGTGGAACCACCGTCTCCACCATGTCTTGCCCCGGCAACCATCTGTCACCAAGATCACCATACCAAGGTATACACCTCATCGGTATGTCATACATCAGAGATCATCTCAATCCATGATCATCGATCACCCTGTCACAATCTCCACATGCTGCTCCATCGTGGAAGGCTGGCCCCTCCATCCAAGCTACATGCCCACTGCAACATCTCGTGTCGACCTCATCATGTGTCATCATGTGAACCGCTGCCATGATACTCCAACACTATGCTAACACATCTCTGCCATGTGTCAACATGTCAACCCAACAGCAACATCATTCTGTACACTGAGCTCCCCCATGCCTGAACTAGTTGGGTAGCTAATCCAACTGTCACGCCCAAACCATGGGAATGCACATCCTCATGCCACCATCAGTCGTTTCTCATAACATCCTGTCACATCCTCAACTCGATCAAGAATCCATCTCCATACAAGTGTAAGCCATGCTCAGGTCCATGAAGTAGTCCTCATCTCATCTGCAACATGTTGTCCATGATGTTTGGTGTCAATGTGCTACATGAAATCAGCCACATCTATCCCAACATCATCATCCATATGTGTATCTCCTCCATATGAAGAGATCATCTCATCAATCTCCAACTCTCGGTGTGCCACATCTAGGTCCATGAAGCAACCTCCATCATATCTGCAATGTGCCATCCCTCAAGTCTGCCATAGAAACAAGTATGCACCTGTCTCATCTATCCATGTGCTGCCCATGATCATAGATCAATCAGCTCCCATGTCAAAAGGTAGTTGAGTCTCGGCTCAACCCATGCCCAAGTGTTGCCACCAAGGCACTCCAAAGTGTCTCATATCGATCCTCCACATCAAGTCACTCTTTCAAGCCATTCCCATACATGTACTTGAAAGTATGCACCCCATCCTGCATCAAAGTCTCTGACCTCAGTGTGGAGCGATAAAAAGGAGTCCTTTTAACTCCTAATTACCTTCACATTAATTATCAACCCAGGGACGACTTTTTATTTCAAGAGTGTACTCAGTCTGAGGTGGCTATTTACTCAAGAGTAATGTTTTGCAGTATAGTGCTTAAAATCCAAAAGTAAATGAATGCTTGAAAAAGAAATCTAACAATAACATAAACTCAAATGCTCTGAAATCCAACTATTCACTCAGCAAACATCAATTGAGGATACAGTAGCAATAACTCATTCTTCTAGAGATTGATGCAATTGAAATCAAACTAGAACAAGACAATCAATCTGGGAACAAGGAAGCAATAACCAATGTTCTCTACAGTTGGCAGTCCTGCTTTAAAGCAATTAAAAGGAAATAGAAATTGAACTAAAGCTGCCATTGAAAGTAAACTAGGAAAACTCTTTAAAAGCAAACTATTGCAATTAATCAACAGAAATGAACAACAAAGTAAATGGGTAGCAAACTGTAATTAAAGGAATCTGAACAGCAAACTCTAATTAATGGAAATCAACAGGCCAAATTAATAGCAATCTTTACTCTAAGAATAAATCGGACAGCACACGGAAATAGAACAGTAGATTAAATCTGAATGTACAACAACCCAAATCAAGCACGCAACACACTTATCATTAAAAGGAATAGTAATCTGAGCTTTGATACAATATGCATGAATCACAGCTATAAAGTAACAACAATTGTAATGGAACAGCAATCCCGAATAAACAACAGTCACAATTTAAGAATACATCATATAGTTGTACCGATGTAGGAACATACAGCACGGTTAATCTGTAATCGAATGACAATCTGTAAGGAACAACAATGTTATATCAATTATCAAAAGGAATAGAAATGCGATACAAAGTTAAAATGATAACATAGCATTCCTATTGCAGATAACGATAGTATCCAATCAAGTATATATAACAGCATTGATATGTAAAACAGTAAAGGGCGTCAGATTACTAAACAGATTAAATGAAAGAAATCAAACCACACATGAATTGTAAAGATATAATACAGCAGCAGCTTTGAGACTTACAGCCTGAAACAATCCTTTCTTCCCCCTATCCTATCATGACTTCTCAATTTTAAATCTCTAATTCTAAATCCTCAATTCCATCATTTTTCCATCCCCCAATCATCCCCATCTCTGATCTCTGTTTTCATTTAAATAGAGAGAGATCAGAGAGAAGTTACAATAAAGATAAGTACAACATATTTTCTATTGCAAAATTAGATTGTTTCCAACGAATTGATAAACAAAAAGATATATTTCCATCCAGCTTTCAACAAGAGCAAGACGAATTTGGCTTTGTAGCTGAGATTTGGAGGACGGTCGCAACAACAAATCTGAGACAATCGTGCTCAAAGAACCCTGCATTTCTCTCAGTACAAGCCAAATTTGGGAAAACCGTTCTTTGCTAAAGTTAATTGGGTCCGTTCTGGACAAAACCCATGTTCCGGATTTTCCATATTCTGCTTCATTTGCTCAGAATCTCAACCGCAAAACTGTCACTTCTTATTCCAGCGCATTTCTGAGTTGACACTTTTAATGATCAAATCTTCAATCTGGAAATTATCTTGAAGGCTAAAAATGGTAAATAATGTTATAACCAATTTATTAAACTTTCATTGATAAAATCATGCATAATCATCAATTTATTAGAAATAAAGGAGAATAAATAATATTTTTACATAAGAGCATAAATCATTGTAAAATAGAATTATATGATAAATTATGATAAATGACGTGATGAAGAATGGTAGAAATGGGTGGAATAAGCATTCAAAAGTGACAATAATAATGGTATATTAACGACCCAACACTCAGCTCCTCAATGCATCAGATCCTCTAAGTCCACCATATATGAAGTCCCTAAAAGTCACAACCTCATGTCATCATGAGCTCCATAAACCATCCCCAACCAACATCTTAGCAAGCATACAAGTCTCGCCCCAAAGGTCTCTGCAAGATGCCTCAGCTCTCCATGTAGTAGGAATGGTCCATAGTCTGCTCATAACTCCATCCAAGTCCATGGTCTTGTTGTACATAAGTGCACAACCTCTCCATTAGTTTATAAGTAATAAGTCTCCATGTCACACCAGCGAATCCATCTGCACAACATCCCTGCCTTGGCACTCCTCATTGGATGCCCATAAGTGACACCTCTACAAGTGCTCCCACATAATTTCCCTCCATAAGACTGCCATGCTCCATATATCCAACCTGATGTCCATGACTAAGTTGTTCACGTAGTCCAACTAAGTAGACCCATCACAACAATCGGTCATCTCATCCAAGTCTGCTATCTTCGGTCTAGTGAACTCGGTCACCCAACCATATCATCATCACATGAGTCTCTCCATCATAGCTCCTCCACTGAAGGTTCCACCAAGACTTTCTCTTGGTCTCGGCCATGAGAAGTCCACCCAAGCAACCCAAGTGTGTGCCCTTCAATCTGTCCATGAGTCATGCCGGGCACTTAGCCAATTCTCCATATGACTAAAGCATGACCCATTCCTCCACAACGATCATCATGTTCCTCCCTTGCCACGGGCCTTTGCACCTTCTACCATAAGGCCACAAACAACCCTAACAAGTTCTGCAAAAATCAACAATCCTTGCTTCTCCATACAAGGTATCATCATAGATATCCATGGTAAGATGCTCCCTAGAATCGGCAAACTAGATTTTCCCTTCCCTGCATGCGGTCCATCTACCAAATGCTCAAATGAAACACAAGTATCAATACTTACTTCATCATCATGAGGTTCCTCCATGAGAGTACCCTCATCCATACATGTCTGCAAACTGCACGATCCTGGTCCAACTTGATCAATATCAAGCTCATCCTCTATCATGGTCATGTCTGCAACATCTTCAACTATCATCACTTCCTCTTCCTTGATAGCACAATCTGCAACTTCATCTTGCTCCATTGTCCAACCAAGTTGAAGAAGTTCGTCTTCGACATTCTTTTCCAAGACTTCAAGTTCCTTTCAAATTGGGGGATTCTCTTCTTTCAACCTCTTCAACCTGTATAAGGTAAGCAAGAGCTTCCCTTCGCATTCTTCCAAACCTGCCATGTCTTGTCGTTCAGCTTAGTCCAAGCACTAAGCTTCACCTCTGCTAAACCTGTCTCACCAGCTTCACCAAGTTCCCTATAATCATGAACCGGCCCTTGTTCCACTTGTATGTGAAACTAGCTTCCTTCACCTGCAAGTACCTGCTTCCACTGTCATCAACTGTCAAGCTTCATCAACCCTGAATCAGCCTGCTCTGATACCACCTGTCACGCCCCTACACCTGCGGTAGTCTTTCAATTGCTTATAGCGAGGTGCGGCACCACCGAACACTTTCTTTTCACCAATACTTATGTTCGTGGACTACGCCTAATTCACTTTCTCCTACTTAGTTTGTGTTTCGCAACCAACTATTATAATGTGTTTAGCCTTTATACCAATGAACACCCATACTCATTCATTATCAACAGCAATTATAAACAAAGACAATTGCACAGTATAAAGGGGAGGGGCAACTCCCTGCAATATGAGTCTGCCTGAATCAATATATTATATAATCATCACTTTTACAATGTACAAGCTAAATCTTGGGAAACCCCAAATTTACGCTTAGTCAATTTTCACAACTTCGGCAAACTCGGTTGCCCAGCTCGTCGGCACCTCCGCACAGTCGCCGTATGTCTCTCCAACCCGTCGTTCACCTCGTCGCACGTCTTCAACGGTTCGCTCTTCATTTGGTTGCAAACGCCCAAACCGTGTACACTCGCCCACACGCAGTCCCACTTGCCAACCTTGACAAATGCCCAAATCGTGTAAACAACACGTAGTACCGCCTGCCCAACTCTACGACCTCCAGTTCCAACCTTCGTCTCACCTTCGTGCACACTTGCACGGTGGGCGGGCGCTCACCCGAGTCGCCAAGACACCCACGCCAAGTCGTCGCACAAAACGGGCGCCACACGTTCACCGTGCACGCCTCACCTGATCACCATGCACACCTTCGCCCAACACCAAGTGCAATGTTCTTCCACAGTGCGATTAGCCCAAGAATGGGCGCATAAGAACTGCGGCTTCTCCTCTTGTCTTTGCGCACTTAGAACTGCGCACTCTTCACTTGTGCGAAGATGAGAAGTGATCTACGATGATGCCAAATGCTCTTCAAACGCACTTTACTTATATCCATCGCAAGTGTGGGTGGTGGCTCGCCCAGCCAACCACCCAATGCCCACACTTCACCGCAAAGAGCCCCTTGTTATGGTCGGCCTTCGCTCCAAGTGTGGTCGGTCTTTAAACAAATCGCTCCACGCTCCAATTGCCATATAAATGCTACCGCACTTCTATTATTGTCGCATGTTCATTGCAAGCTTGTCGTTGCAACCGTAGCTCGCCCGTGTGCGCGCACCCGGGTCGTGTAGCCCAACTCACCGTGCACACCGGCGCGCCCGTGCCGGTTTGCTCGCACACTCAAGGACCTTACAGGCGCCCTCGTACAGGCGCCACCCGGGCCGCCCACGCCCCCGCCCGGCAGGCAAGGCGATTCCCGGAATCGCCCTGCCTGCCAGGCAGGGGCGCGGGTGACCCAGGTGGCGCCTGCACAAGGGAGGGAGCCCTCATGCAGGCACCACCCCGGCCACCCGCGCCCCCGCCCGGCAGGGAGGCCAATTCCCCGGAATCGCCCTCCCTGCCAGTCGAGGGCGTGGGCTACCCGGGTGGCGCCTACACGAGGGCACGAGGGAGGGCGCCTTCATGCAAGCACCACCCAGGCCACCCACGCCCTCACTCGGTAGGCAGGGCGATTCTGGGAATCGCCCTACCTGCCGAGCGAGGGCGCGGGCGGCCGGGTGGCGCCTGCACGAGGGAGGGTGTAAGGTCCTTGGGCGTGAACGCGACGGGCGCCGGGCGAGTCACCGTGCATGACGGGCGCGCGGGTGAATGACAGGCGCATGGGCGGGTGGGCGGGCGCACGGGCGCACGAGGTGGGCGCGGGCTGCACGACGGGCGGGCGAGGGCTGCACGACGGGCGGGCGCGGCGACACAGAGGTGTGACGTTTTGAAGAGCTACTTGTGACGATACTTGGAACAGTTTTACGACACTTAATAAAGTGCGACAAGACGATGGGGGATTTATACCTTGGCTTGAGGCGACTTGCAACGAAGGCAAGGCCGACTTGTAAAGTGCGCTTCGGGGGTATGTTAAGACATGTTTTGGGGGTCGGCTGGAGAGCCACCTCCCATGCAAGCATGCGTATATATTGTAAGGCGTTTGGAGTTCAAACGCATCATTCGACTTGGTCTCATTCAACAAGTGCGCAGATTTCTAAAGGCGCAGGGGTAAACAGGTGTAGAGCGCATAGCTCATGCGCTTGTGTTGTATGCGCATAAGGGAAGTGGCACTTGAAGGTTGGGTGAAGGCGTGGGCAAGGTGTGCCCAGCGTTCGGTCGAGAGTGTAGTTTTGTGTAGGACTTGGCAAGGGTGTTCTAGGTGGCTCGGGTGAGCACCGCCCTTCGTGCAAGAGGTGCACAAGATTGTAAAAGGCAGGGTTGCCTCCGGTTGTAAAAATTGGCTAAGTATGAGACTTGGTTTGGCCAAGACATACTTGTACATTGTAAATTGATATTCTTAATATATTGTCGGGCAGACTCATATTACAGGGAGTTGCCCCTCCCTTTATACTGTTGCAATTGTTGTCTCTTTTATAATTGCTATGGATAATGAATGAGTATGGGCTTCATTGGTATAAAGGATAAATGCATTTTTACTTGGTTGCGAAACACAAGCTAAGTAATGTTAAAGTGAAGTAGGCGTAGTCCATGAATGTTAGTATTGGTGAAAAGAAAACATTTGGTGGTGCCACACCTTGCTACAAGCGGTTGGAAGACCACCGCAGGTGCAGGGGCATGACAGGTGGTATCAGAGCTCGGTGAAGAGCTTATCAAAGCTTCGGTTTGAAGCCGGTGAGCAGGGTTGCTTGTGACAGGTACTTGCAGGTGAAGGAAACCGTTTCACACAAGTGGAACAAGGGTTGGTTCAGGTTGCAGGTGACTTGGTGAACATGGAGAAGGCTGAAAAGGCAGAGATGGTAGATGAACCTACGAAAGGTGAATCTAGCCATAGTGCAGTTGAAGCTTTCCGGTACGAAGTGTTGGAACAGATGAGTCGATGGAGTTCTAACTGGGTTTCGATGAAGGCTGAGAATATGAAGATTCGGGAGAGCTGTTCGGAACTAAGGAGGGAACTTGAAGAACTCAAGAGCCAATGCGAAAGTACGACAGATGTTGAACTCAAGGAACTTGATGAGGAGATCCAACAAAGTGGTCTTGATCTTCAAGAGCTCTTTGATGAAAGAGCCCGGTTGAGGAAGGAAAGTGCCAGGGTGGAAGCCGAAATCAAACAAGTTGAGGAGGAGATAAAGAAGAAGCTTCTTGGTAAGAAGGTTGTTGTGATTGAGCAGGAAGAGCTCGACTATATTGACAAGTTGGGAACTCACTACCGAGAGCATCCAGAGGACATTCGGAAGTTTAGTTCTATGAACTTGGTCAATGGACACTTGGTTGGTGCACTTGAGCAAGATGCGATGAAGGGAAAGCTTGAAGGGAGTCAAGCCGGACCAGGATCGAGTTGCCTAGAGGAGCCAAGCAAGGAGGTGAAGTACCTTAGGAGGAATGTCAAGGTGGAGCATGAGCCAATTGACACTTCTGAGGCCGAATTCTTGAAGAAGGTTGCTGATGTAAGGCGCAAGACAAAGCCAACAGAGGGAGGTGATTCCTTGAAGCTAAGTTTTGTGTAGGTAACCGTGAAGGGCAAGAGATTTGTAGCTTTGGTGGATACAGGGGCTACTCATAGCTTCTTAAGCAGGAAGGCAGCAAAGTCTTTTGGGAAGAAAGCAAAGATGGAGAGGGAATGGAGTGCTTCCAAAGCAGTCAACTCTACCATTAGAGCTGTTGATGGTGTGTTGAAGGACAATCAGGTGAAAGTAGGATCGTGGTTCGGAAAGTTGGACTTGAGAGTTGTGGACATGGATGATCATTCTATGGTGTTGGGGCTAGAATTTATGGAGCTTGCACAAGCCATACCAATGGTGGACCGAGACATTCTCTTGATCACAACTGAAGGGAAGACCATGATGGTACCGATGAATAGAAGGAGTTGCTTGGGGTATAGACCAAGGATGGCTTCTATGACTTTGTATCCCAAAGATCCGAATGTGAAGCATGAGGATGTGGAGCAAAGAGGACTTGGGAGTATGACTCAAACAACGAAGGAAAGGAAGTTGGTGGATTTCGTTGCAAGAGCCGGAAAGAAGAATGAAGGAAGTAAGAAGATAACCTCACGAACATGGAGACACTTGTTGGGAGCATCCTCTACTGATGATCCTCACAATGGAGTTGCAAATGAAGAGAGTTCGAGTACTACTTCAGAGGCAGTGGTTGATGAGGATTATACAGGTAGAGATCCTGCTGGGATAGTGGACTTTTTTAGGTATGCTATGGGAATATATGACTTTCAATTGAAAAAGGACAAGCTAGGTGAGCTTGGATGTACATGTGGGAGATTGAGGCTGTGCATAGATACTTGAGGACACAACATCAATCCGACACATGGGTGGATGAGAGTTAGGGAGGAAACTTCCTGGCCCTCCTTTCTCTATAGACAATCTTGGAGGAAGGTTGGTGTGGAGGCCTTGGTAGGGAGGAACCACACCAACTTCGCAAGGGCCTTGGGAGGAGGCTTCTTTATGACAGATTGCAGACTTGGATGTAGATGACCAGAGGTTTAGATGGAGTCTACATGGGTTAGACATCATGGACAACTAGAGTCATGGACATCAGATTGGTTATATGGAGCATGTTGCAGATGGGATGGTTTCCATAGACCTGAGCATGGGATGATTGATAGATTCTTGATGAGTCCGAGATGTAGCAAAAATCAAGGAAAGACTTGTGGTGGCATAAGGATGTGCATTCTTATGATTTGGACGTATGGTTGGACTGATCACCCGACTAGTTAAAGTCATGAGGGGTACCAATGTGCAAAGATATGTTGGCATTAGTTGAGACATGGTAAACACATGATACGAATGTGTTGGCATCTGATAGAGACTACATGGAGGGGACACATGATGGGGTCGACAGAAGATGTTACAGTGGAGATTGTGGCAGAGGGGTCGATGATCATGGATCGAGATGATATCTGATGATGGAGGACATATACCGTTGAGGTTATACCTTGGTATGGTTATCTTGGTGGCAGTTGGTCACTAAGGTGAGACATGAGGAAATGGAGTTCTAC